>CATIWM010630148.1:0-23388 GCA_949671775.1 Mallotus repandus
GCGGCAGACTGGACAATAATGGCTAACGTCAAGCCACTTGCCAATGCAAGTTTGATGAAAAAGATGATCACAAGGCATAGCAGCAGCAAAATCCTCCAGCTCCTCCAAGCATATGGTACAGAGCATTTGGCATTCACCAGCAGGTTTTGTCTTTGTTTCTTTACCCTCCTTTATATCTTCATCATAAGCAGTCACAAGCTTCAAGCTTCTGGAAGTTTTAGCAGTCGGCACCATTCCGCTGTTTTCTTCTCCATATTCACGGATTATATCTTCTTCTTGATAGCTATGAATACGGTGATGCCGCAATAAGATGTCGAAGCAAAAGAGGTTGCGCTGCTGCTGCTGCTGCATTACAGGAGGATTTGTTGCGATTATGCTGCCAACATGATCTACCACTTGCGAAACCAACGCCTGCCAATCCTGAGGAGTTAATCCAAAGCGAGACAGCGTAGGCCAAAGATGGTCGGACAACGCCTCATTGTTTTCGAGCAACCCAATATCGAAAACCAAAGAATCGGTACTGATCTCAGGTGTATCAATGAAGGAACCAACACACTCCTCTGTACCATCGTCATAAACGACGACAATTTCGTGCACTATTTGGAAATACAAGTTGATGTGGACCTGAGGAGATGATGGTCCGCTGCTCAGGCTCTCGCATGCACAACGAATCGCTTGCGCAATACATTCCATATAATCATTCATATGCATGTGGACGATCGAGTAATGAAACTGGAAACGAAGAGATGATGGAGTTCAGAATTAATGGCAATAATGGCAAGTACACAAAGTAATGATTTAGGAAGAATGAATTTATAAGGATTCAATCCGAGAGGCGGTTGGATTATTTCCTGTCCTGATTGTTGTAGGATTTGAGAGGAATTTTCCACTTTTTGTTTAGCATAAATAAATGAACCGACCTTAGTCTTCAAGTCTTGGTAAGAATTTTTTTTTTCTTAAATAGGGTTTCCTTTCCTGACCGTTGCAGGATTTTAGAGGAATTTGCCACGTCGGTTCTTCAAGTCTTGATAAGATTTTTTTTTTCTTAAATAGGGTTTCCTTTCCTGATTGTCGCCGGATTTTAAAGGATTTTGCCACCGCGGTTTAGCATAATTAAATTAACCTGCCTTAGAGTTCTTCTAGTTTTGGAAGGATTTTTTTTAAAGGAAGATTATGTGACTTAAACTTAAATAGATTACATAATAGAAATCATCCTTCTTTTTAAATCAATGATGGTAGTAATCGTATTCACTAACAAATCTTGATCAGAAATTTAAAATATGTAAAAATTAAAAGAAGGATAAAGAATAATATTAACTTAATATAAATTCAATTTTTGGTTGGGGTGTATTTTATGTATTTTTTTATGATTATTTTTGAGCTAGTTTACTTTAAAATTTTAAAATTAGATCTTTAAAATTCTATTTAAAAGAATCAAATCTTAATTGATAAAAATAATAATTTTTACCAACTAGAATAACACTCTTAATTCTATGCAATTCATATAACTAAATTAAAAATTATACTTATACTTTGATTAAAAAATGTAAAGAAAAGAAGCTCAAAATTAAAAAGTTGCTAAAATTAACAATCAAGTAACTGGGATGGCTATGAACAATTTTGCAAGTATTGACATTTCAAGTGGCGATCCAAGACCAATATGAAATTAGCCAATAGATCCGTATAATACCCCACGTTGAATAAATTGCCCAAAATAAAAATATTCAATCTTAATGCAATAATCATAAAATTAATTTTAAAATGGTATTGGTAAGGTTAGATTTTCTTTTGAGAGAAATATAGAGATTAAAATTCTAATCACATTAACAAAGTTTTGCCACACGAGAATTAGCAACAATTAAAACATTAAACAATTTAGAGATTTCTATAGTTTTATTGTCTAGAGTACAATTAGTCCGCATCCTGCATATTATAACTTAATATTTTGATAAAATTTTTTATTTATTATTATGCTATAAAATATGTAATACATTAAAAATAATAATAAATAAAGGATAAAAAATACATATAGAAATGATGCATTTTTGTGTATTTACAACTTAAATTTCATGTAAAAATTAGTTTGCAATGTAATTGAATAATAAACAATAAAATACAATAAATAAAAATAGGCTTGAAGCAACAATCCACCATTTAAACTATTTATATTATTTCAAGAAAAATTAGCAAAGAAAAATTTATTAGTTTTGCCATGTATATTCCTCACACCTGAATCCCTAGTTATTTGTACAAAAAGTCATGATGTTTTGGTCTCGAAAACCTTATTTTATATAGTATAAATTGGGAAAGAGAGATTCTACTGCATCCTACAGTTGGATTTTCATATTTAAAATACGAATTCAGTAAAAATTTGAAAATACATTCCTTAAAGAATGAAACTGTTTGTGAATTAATAATCTAAGTGCGAGAAATAGAATTTGATAAAGCATATATTGACATTCTAGTGACAGAAAATGAATACATAGATTAT
Organism: Mallotus repandus; assembly: GCA_949671775.1. Taxonomy (NCBI): domain Eukaryota; kingdom Viridiplantae; phylum Streptophyta; class Magnoliopsida; order Malpighiales; family Euphorbiaceae; genus Mallotus; species Mallotus repandus. The sequence continues at coordinate 2,492 of CATIWM010630148.1, forward strand.
CAGTCAAACAAGCAAGAATTCTGATAAATGATTTGAAACTACATACTATAAAAAAATGAATAAATCGATTACATGCACTGAATTATGAGTGAAAGCGTGGTGTGAACACTAATTTGGTTAGGAATGATTTCAAAAATTTTCCTTAGCAAGAATCCCAAATATGCTAATATCACATCACATTCAATTTACACAATTAAATGCATGCATGCATAAATGGACAACATATAGCAAAGATTCACAAACAACCAAAAACACATAGTATGTCAATAGACCTACATCTAAGAGTTTAGTAACTCTTACAAACTTCAAACGTTGATAGCACGCTTGACAAGTTTTAGGTTGTGATTTGTGGGAATCTACAAGCTCTTAGCTCCCCAAGTGCGAAGTCTCTAAAACACACGAGGAGCATCGAAATGACTTCAGGCCTTTGATGGATCTCCACCCGCAAGCTTCTTCTTTGGTGACTTGAAACTTACTATAGCTCCTTCTTTGGCTTGAACAATGTAGGACTTGTTGTCTCTAATGGTTGGATGAATGTAGCCTTCAACTTACACAACTCTTGCATAATGGATGATGAAAATGAGTTAAGTACGAAACACAACTCTTGTATTTCACTCACATTCACTACATTTGAAAAGAAAGAAAGAAAGAAAGAAGAAGAAGGAGAAGAAAAAGAAGGCTCAACTCTTGAGCACTCTCTCTTATTTTCTCTCTTTTATGTTTGAATATTACTAATGGAAGTGGTAAGTGTTCTAATGTAGATAATTTCCACTAACTTAGTGTTTATGTGAGAGACTAATTGCATGTATAAAGATCCTACACTAACTCAAACTTGAGTACAGGATAAGTCATATTATGCATGTAGACGTTATTCATTTACTTTTGACTTTTAGCATTAAATAAGCAACCTCATTCCTATAAAGATTCCCCACTAACTAAAGGTTCATGTTTATGACACCTTGCCACGGAGTTACTCATGCAATCATATTGCATAGAAAGCACATGTTTAGGTGGCCACTAAGCAAGCATGAGCATCACATGCTCTTGCTTATGGGACACCTCCTATAATAAGTGGATTTTAGTTAGTTGGGCTTATTTAACTCTTAAATATTTCCATCTCTACAATATCCACTAATTAGACTTATCAGCTTTATTTAACACTAATAAAGCCATCTTAACAATACACATAATTATCCAAGCTCATCTATTATCCATTAACCTACATCTCTATGGTCTATCTCATGGCTCATATCCAAACTAGTATTGGTGGCAAACATCAATTTGGTCCTTAAACTTAATATCACATATTAGATTAAGTATAAATTAACATTTAATCATACGATTAATAGTCTTAACCTTTGAATTAAATTTTGGGATATGCTAAATCTCCACACATGCACAAATCCAATTAATTAATTGAATTAATTAATTAAACACTTTAATTAATAATTAAATCAATAACAATCATTATCAGTATAACTCTTATGTGTGTTACTTACTAGGTTCAAGTCCAAATGGCAATGAAAAATATTATTAACTCTTAATATTGTAAGAAACTCTTTCCAAGCTAAACATAAAAATCCCAATTAAATCACATTTAGTTCCCATAAATCGTGAGTGACCTAGCATAGATATCATGACTACCTAATTGGAAATGAATGCTATCAATAGATTCATAAGAACTATCGAATATAATTATCGTACACTCAATATCCCTTCATTACAAGATCCCGACATCGGCCAAAGTTATGGTCAAGTTAAACTTTAATTGTCTCAATCACATGACTTCATTTTCAGTTCAATTCTTGAAAAAACATGACTCCTACTAGAAACTCTTTCTAGTACTAAAACTATCTTTGGGTAAGTCAAGTTTGACATGGCCAAATACTTATTCATCTAGAACAACTTAGATATCTTAAGATTTTATCCTGAATCACTCCAGTAATGAATTCCATCTTGGTCGATCACTCGTCCCTATATATAACCGACTAGAGAGCCACCATATGCCATATACCCATACGTGGTTAGCACAAGCATGTAAGTGGTAACAAACTTTTACTAACTATATGTGGATGACCATGTCGCCTTAGGTCAACAAACCATATACACCATTATATACAAGACAGTGATTGTTGACAAAATTGAATTTCCATGCAATCACTTATTTTACTTCATAGTTCAATCCATCCATCACATGAGTATCCACATATCTGTTCTGATATCTCATATCAAGTAGCATAAGACTCACTACCTCCCACTATCGATATCATATATTAATCAAAGAAAATAGATAAAGGTAATAGTCTACAGATTACTATTGCCCATTTATTAATCTAATGACTATGAGTATTTTATAGCATATTTACTAAATGAATTTTTCACTCATATTATCAACTCTTGATAATAAACTTTTTTAACATAATGCTAAATGGTAAATATTCAAATAAACTTAATGAATATTTTATTGTCATAGGGACAAAAGTACAATGTCATTTATATTACAATAATGGCACTATAGCACATTTATACTAACAAAAAACATATTACATGACAAAAAATTTTATTATGAAAAGGTCTTTGTCACAAAAAAAGGTTAACTGGTGACATAAGTTTTAGTTTGTTGATATAAGTTATGATTTATTGACAAATATAGATGTTATAAGAAATGGTTGAGTTTATCATTACAATTTTTAGCATTCAGTGACAAAAGATTATAATTTGTCATCTTTAATTTTTGTGAAAAAAATTAGCCCACCAAATTTGGAGGGAAATTAGATAATGAAAAAAATTGAATATATGGTTATGATTTTATTTTGATAAAGATCATAACATTTAATGATAATATTAACATTCAACATTAAAAGATATATATTTTAAAAGATGAGATTAAATTGCCATTTCTTTATCCGAATGTGACAATCATTTTAATTCGTAATATTTTTTGTAAAGAGAAATAAAATTTAGTGTGAATAATACCATTCAAAATTGAAAAATTGTGTGGAACCTTTGTATATAAATGGCAAGCATATGATGCACTCAATTTTTTCCCCTTTAGAACACACAATCTTCCTATTTTTATTAACCTCTATTTCAATTTCAAATTGATTTGCTTTACAACAATTTATTTTGGATTTATTAGGTTTTGTAGAGAACAACAACCATTATGTACTAAGCCAAATGATTAAAATAATTGTTGGCCTCATGATAGCACACGACAACATTTTTCTGGTGAGTCATACAATAATGGCTACTCTCTAGCCACTTATCGATGCAATTGCCATGAAAAAGGTGACCACAAGGCATCTCAGAAGAAAAATCTTCGAGCTCCTCTAAGCAAACAATACATATTTCACTTTTACTAACTCGTCTTTTCTTTTTTTCACGACCATCGTTTGCATCAGGAGTCTCAATGATCTCACCCTGATCAACTGCCCCCACTTCCATATGCTTCAATCTCTTGGAATTTAGAGCAATCGACACTATACCATAATTTTCATTTTCATATTCTAACCTTAATCGCCTCATAACATGATTAGTACCACCTTCGTCAAATGCAAATCTTGTAGGTAATCAGTGGGTTTTCAAAATTAAAACAGGAGCTGATGGTTCTATTAAGCGATACAAAGCTCATTTAGTTACTGAAGGATACACATAAGAGTATGGATTGGATTACAATGAAATGTTCAGCCCAGTTGTTAAACCACTCGCTATATGCATAATTGTTACTTTTATTGTCTCTAAAGGTTGGCCCTTATATTAATTAGATGTAAGCAATGCTTTTTGCATGGTGATCTTTATGAATAAGTCTACATGAAACAACCACAAGGATTTGTTGACAAGAAAAATCCATATCATGTTTTTCTTCTTTGCAAGTCTTTTTATGGTCTGAAACAAGCACCACATGCTTAGTTTTAGAAATTGAGTAGCTTTTTTTGTTCTATTGGTTTTTATGGCTCACAGGTTAATTCTTCATTATTTCTTTTTAATGATGGCTCACATTGTTGTCTTTTACTTGTATATGTGGATGACATAATTTTAATAGGAAATGATCCAAAGTTTATTTAGCACATTATCCACACTTTTGCTGCTCAGTTTTCACTTTGGGATCTAAGGCTGCTCAAATATTTTTTGGGTCTTGAAGTTGTACCCAAACTGAATGGATTACTCCTCACTCAACATACTTACATTGCCAATCTTCTTAAACATATGGGTATGCAACAATGTCAACCTCCGTCTACGCCTATTGTAACCCGATGTTGTTCTTAAATAATAAGGAGGTGACTCGTTAACTTCAGTGGGAGTAACTACATTTTGATAATGTTGTGGCGCCTTACAATATACCACTATGACTTAATCGGATATTGCCTTCATCATTAACAAACTCACTCAGTTCATGTACTGCCCTAGCACTATCCATCTTCACGCTCTCAAATGCATATCGTGTTATCTTTAAGGCACTCTTTCCTTTGGACTTCTTATAGATAAGTTGTTATTAACAACTCTTATAGTGTTCACCAATGCTGATTGGGCAAGATGATAGGCTATCTATAAGTGGTTCTCTAATTTTTCTTGGCTCCAATCTTGTTGGTTTGTCATCAAAAAAATAGCCCACAGTCTCGTGCTCATCCACAGAATCAGAGTTTTGCACAGTTGCAAATGCAACAATTAATGTAAAATGGCTCATGGTTTTGCTTCGTGAACTTGGTATTGTCTTCTCCAAAGTCCCTCATCTATTGTATGACAATTTAGGTGCCATTTTTCTATCTTCAAATCCAATATTCAGTGCTCGTACTCGTGATATCGAAGTTGATTTTCACTTCATCCATGAACAAGTTCAATCTTGCCAGCTCACTATCGGTTCCATCTCATCTAAGGACCAGCTTGCTGATATATTGACAAAACCATTATCCAAATAGCAATTTCACTTCATTAGAGACAAGCTTTAGTTGTAGCCTCTCCAACCTTCCACCTGAGGGAGGGTATTCAAGATACTAATCTCTATCAGATAAGGATTAGTTATGATGTATTCTAATATTAATCTGATATGCCTTAGCACTTGTATTCTAGTATACCTGTTGTATCTCTTCTATATATTTGTAATACACTTTAATAGAATACAATATCCTTTATTCTATACTTCGTCAGTTTACCTCTGACTAAACATATACATGTAATGCTTCAGTATTTTGATGTCGAAGGCTAAGAAATTGCCATTTATAATTAACGAGCTCACTCTTTCTGTTATCTTCTCCACTAATTCTTCATGAAAACTTGAATCTATCTTGACACGAGAAAACATAGTCGAAAGATAAATGGTCGACATGGAAATACTATTGAACAACTCACTATTCATGGAGAAAGATTTTATACGTGTACAATAAGCATCGTTGATAAAACCAAGAGAGACCTGTGGTCTACCATTGCTATAAGCAACATAAGCTTGGTGCTTAACTTAGTAAAATAAGTTGAAATAAAGCTGGCTTGGGTGGTTAACTGATGCTTCCCTGTCCGTGTCCACGTCTGCTGGCGTGATAAGAACAATATTAAGATGAAGATGTTTTCGTACATACATTGTGTTGATGATGAGAAATTAAATGGGAATTAAAAGAAAAGAGTAAAAATAGACTAACAAAAGGATCCTACACAGTAGAAGAAGGTGGGAATTGGAGACTGATGAAAACATGCAAAGAAGTTTAACGTATAAAAAAATGTTGGAAATTAAGTTGAAAATATAATCAAATAATCATATTTGCTATATAATGTATCAGGGTATGTATCCTTAATACAAAAGGATTAGGTAATCTCATAAATGATTTAGGACTAATCATTTCCCATTTCGAGCATTGATACCTAATTAGGCCTGCTCCAATATGGAATACTAGAAGACAACCTTTTTAATTTACTAATATGCCCCATATATTTTTGCCAGCCTTAATATGGATACCTAGTGTTTTTTTTTTATCCAGTTCAACTTGGAAAGGTTTACAAAAGTGATAAAAGTCTCCTAACAACTAATTCAATGTGGCTACATATATCAAAACTCGAACTTGAGACTTAACTTAAATGGGAACAGCCTATGCCAATTCATTTCAACAGTTATTGTTTTATAATTAAAGTGTTTAAATAGCATAAATACAAGAAAATAGGAACATCAACATGAAATTATTTTCCATTCCCTAATTAAATGGCATACAAGCACCCAATAAGCTGTTGGACTTCCCATTTTGTTGTGTAGGATTTTAGAGTATCCAAGTATATAACTAGTAACCTAAATTACACAAACACTGATTTAGTAATTCTATTTTTGGAAAATCTATGCTATGAAAAATTTAATATGGGATTAAGATTAAAATTTATAATTTATGTGTAGTTAATTTTCATTATAAAATTTAAACAATCATAATTGGTAGTGGCAACCGTTTTAAGATTAAGTTGCTAATCAAGTTGAAATAATGGTAATTCATTTAAATGTCTTTGATATCATATAATAATATAGAAGACATACCAACAGAAATTTACACATTTATTTATCTAAATTATAAAATATATGCTTTTAAGACCTACAAAAATTATGTCAAGGCTTCTACCTCTATAGTTATAGAAGAGGTTTAAGAATCAACACATTGCAACATGTGTCACTGCCATGTCTGGGAATTGGCCGTCATCTTAAAATCAATTTTGTCAACTTTAACTTCACCATCGATTAGGTCATAAACATAGACATCAACTCACAAGCCATCAATGTCCATGAGCACAAAGATTAGGTTTACATCATAAGTGAAACCACTATAGGCACCAGTATTGGAGCCAGGATTTATAACAATGCCACCCTCATGATTATAAGCTTTAAACTGATGGGTATGACCAGTTACCAAGATGTCAATATCCAATTGTCTCTGTAACACTACCAATGAATCCAAATCACCCCAGGGAATGACCTTCAAAGAGGAAAAACATCATACATTATGAGCACTTAATACAATAACAAATTATACTAATTGTAAGACCAACCATTTTTTATAATAATAACCATCGTTGATAAAACTATTCCTTGAAACATATTGATCTCAGCCATGAATAATTGAAATGTATATCTGCCGACGATAATCAGGTCAATAGACACAAATATAGCCCTAAGAAGCACATAGATGACTGCACGAATTAAATTTGGCATGCCCTAAACTTCTTAAACAACAAGAACAATGAAGAGCCTAATAGGATTAGGGGTAATACTGAAACTACAACATTCACTATAGGAGCACAGTACATCTTACAGTATGGAACATTAAAACAACAGGACAACAAGCACTGTTGACTCCAGCGGGATCGACTCGGCACTTTTAAGATCACTGACCTTTTTTCTTTGTTATAGAAAAACAAAGGATAGTGAGGGGAGTACTGAAAGATCTTAGGGATGGCATAAATGTACTTTTAAACCTTAACTTAAGTAGGAGAAAAAGGGAGTTGCCACTCGGTATCACCCGAGAAATTGTCTGTTTTGGGGACTTAGGCAAACTTAGATCATTTGCTTGGAACTACATTTGCCCATTGGATAAAGCATTGGGTTCAAATTTTGATGTTAGCAGGATTAAACTCTTTTGTTCGAGACATTTTCATACCGCCCGGATGTTGAGCATTACCAGCCTTACTTTATGTACAGTGCTTCTAAGAATTATGTACTATTATACATCAACTTCTACTTGTAAATGCAGACAATATACACACACAAGCACAAAAGATGATAGCAAAATGATGCATGCATATGGCAATATGTCATAACGATAGAACGATACTAAATTAATGTACATAGTATAGCTCGCACCTATCAAACATAACATTTTAAATAGGAAAATAGCTTTAAAAGCCAAAATAAATAAAAGATATTAGAAAATGAGCTTAAAATAAAAAGAATTTTAGGAAAAACATTTAAAACTATCATTTGATTAATTACATGAACCATTAATTCACAACATGAGTTTCCATCAAGTTAGGCCTCAAAATCTTAATCTTATACCTTGGATGGACATTCTCACATTATGAATTATTGCTCACATAATTAAGTTATTATATTTATAAAAACTAATGAAAAAAGAGAAATTGTGATCCATATCTTACATTTGAATGATGTTTGGGATTGGCAAAGAAACACAACCAAAAACATAAATAAAAACATAAAATATGTCATTATTTAAAAAGAAAGCCATAATTAAACTTACCATGAAAAATGATAAATTTTTATTATTAAAAATGAAAAATTTCACATTTAAGTAAAAATAGTAAAAATAAGCTTCAATTTTTTTATTGGAAAAGAAATATAGAAACAAGTGCAAGAGATACCATTTTATTAATCATAAAAGATTAATTACCCATTGATTTTTTGTTGCTAGCAGCAAATGGAATACAATTTAAACGTGAAAATTAAAAAAAACTAATGTAATTGACAAGTTAAAGCATAAACAACATAAAAAACGAAATGTAATAATGAAATTATAAATTAAAATAAATAAATAAAGAAGGAGTAGAAGTAGAGATTGCAAATAAAATACAAAAATACAAGAACATAAATAAGGCATAATAATAAAGAGAAATGAGAGTTAAGTGTAGAGATTGAGATAATAGCTGGTAATATAACAACACAAATCATAAATTGATAATTAAAATAATAGATGGAAATAAAGGTTAGAAATAAGTTAGCAGAAGTTAGTAAAGTTAGTAGCTTGAGATTGAGATCTTGAGATTGATAACAAGAGGTATATATAAAGCAATAAATGATGCTAATGCAATGCATGCTTACACAAGCATTAAATAAATTCGAGGTGCATGCAAAGTATGATGCATGATACAAATTCGAGAAGCATGTAGAGTGATGCAAATTCGAGAAGCATGCAAGTATGCAAGTGATGCAAGCTAGGAAGCATGCAAGTATGCATCTAGAGGATCTAAAAATGAGCATACACATGATATGATATGCATAAGGGCACATAAATGCATGAGAATGCAACAATGCAAAAGAAATTGAGTGAGAAGTAGAGAATAATAGTATAGTATATATAAAAGTAGAGGAAAGGTTAGTAAAGATAAGTAAGCATTATTAAATGCAAAATAAACATAAAAATGACAAGGAACAAGGCTTATATTTGGTTAGAAACATTATGTAAGATCAAAATAGCATTTTAAAAGCTATACTTTATAACATAAACACAAAATGAACCCAATTGAAGCATGGAATGTAAAAATAAAAATTCACATGACACTATAATTGAAATAAAAACACTATAATGAAGTACTTGTGTTCAAGATAATGTCCACAAACACCATGAACATAAGCTATGCATACAAATGCTCAAAAATCAACACAAAGCTTTGCAAAATGAACAAATAATGATCTAAAATGAAAAACATAATCAAAATGACCCACAAATGATAAAAAACCTAAATTAAAACACAAAATATGCATATTCAAATCTCAGCAATATCACAGTAATAATTAAGGTCCAATTGAGCATAATCAAGTAACAAACATGCATAAGACACACTAAACAAAATTTTAATCAAGGATACACACCAAAATAAACCATAAATCACAAAGAAAATTACCAAAATATTTAATTTAAAGTCACATAAACATTAATAAAGACAATCACAATCATCAAAGCAAAGTAAGGATAAGGATCACACTTAAAAGCACTTAAAGAAGAGTTTTGAGAAATAAAAGGAAAATAATTGTAAAATGATTTAAAAATAGAAAAATAGGCTAAAATACTCAATTTCCATCATCCTAGGATCTTAGGGGAGGGTTAGAATCGTGTTCAAGTAAGTATATACCCTATGGAACCCTAAAAACTATCATCGAAATCATTTGGAGTGCAAAGGAGTGGATGACCAGACTTAGAGCCTAAATAGTCAATTTTGGCACATGGATAGCCAGTTGTGGTGGCTCCAATAACCGGTCTGGAGTTTTTACTTATTTTTAGAATCTCATTAAAAGACATTACAACTCTCATATGCAACCAAATTGTGATAATATTCAAATGTTGTCTTTTTTTTTTCCTTTTCTTAAGTGTAAATAGTTGTTTAAAGTGCCCAAACATTGTGCAAGATTTATGTTTCTTACGACTACCAACTCCTATTGAATGCCCATCAGTTCAACCATGTCCTTGCATAAAAGTATATGTGCACATATCTCACATTCTAATGGTCAAAAAAATTAACTTGCCATCATTTTTAGACATACTAGGTGCAAAAACAATATTTATTTAAAAATAAAAATAAAAAAGCTTCATTAACTCAGAACATCCACAGATAAGAAATTAGAAATAACAGGAGGTCCCTTTCCCATAGTGCCAACCTAGAAAAACTAACAGCAGCTCTAGCTATACTATGTGCAACAACATTAGTAGTATGCCTTGCAAAACTAACATCAAAATTAGGTAACTCCTATAACAAACACTTACAATCCTGGATAATCATACCTATAAAAGATCTCTAAGACCGATTGTTGTTTATATCTTACACCACCAGCAAAGAGTTACTAATATTGTTTATTCCACAATAGTGTTACTAATTTTCACAAAAATATACATCAAGAAATATAATAGTAAATTAGGTCAATGTACATGTCAATATATGAGATTTCTAACCAAAAAACAGTAGCCTTAAACATATATTAAGGCATATTTCTTCAAATTTAAGCGACAAGAACAGTGAATAAAAAGGTATAGAAAAATGCTAATTGAACTTGGTGACTATGGCATATTCCAAGCTTAAATTTCCCAATGGTGAGCGTTTTAGTTTTTGGATAATATAAATCTTCATCATATTCACCACGAGTAATATGCAACTCAGGACAAAGACTCTTCAGATAATCATGCCCTTCCTACCTGCATTTAATGATATTTAAGGGAAAGTAGGGCTACCAAGAAAAATATTGAAGATTTTAACATCTCTAGCTCATTTAAAGATTATAAACCCTCATAACTATACACACAAGTTTCCACTCAAATCCCAAACTCAATTATTTTGCCTTACAATTCCTTTATAATTTCTTTCCTAGTTCCAATATCTGTAATCCATCAAAGGAACCCAATTAGTTGCACAATAACTATAATTTTTAAAGAAGGTAGGTAAGTCTGTCCAGTGTCCACATGATATATGTTGGGTTAAATCCTTTTGTACAATATCGAATTGGTAAATTTGCATGCAACATATGAGAAAATGATGTAGCATAAGCTATAAATAAAAGGGATAACTAATTGAAAATCTATTGATTCAAGGGAATACTAGAAATTTAATTTTCTATCTCTTGTTGATTCGAAAATACCAAGAAATGGGCATCAAACTCATTGATTCAAAGAATACCGAGATTGGAAAAAAAGAAATTCTATTAAAATTCATTAAAAAAATTGTCTTCCACATCAAAATAAGATGAATAAATAATGTTCAAGAAAAAGCCTAAAAGAAAAGGCCAAAAAGGCCAAATAACATGCTAAAAATGAACTCAAAACATTAAAGCCCCTTTGAGGCCTTAAATAGTCAAATTTGGGCCCAAAACATAGGCCGCTATAAGTAAACTCGATAACAAATCTAGGTCTCTAACTTTGATTTGACATATTATGGGCCCTATAACTCATCCAAAGATAAAATTTAGAGCCTCTTGAAGCATCGTTGCGCGCTTCTTTCTTATCAAATTTTTCCATAAATTGCTCTGCTATTTGATCCATATCAGAAAATAAGACTAATAGGAATGTGATAAAATTATATAGACAATTGGTTTTACAAAGAGCAACAGTAGTGGGTTTACCGTATGCAAGAGTGCAAATGGCAACTTTTATCCACATTGGTAATTTCACAAGATAGCAAGGAGCTGTCATAATTTCCAGTGTCAACTCTAGCAACTAAGTGCACATATGAGATGTTTTTGAAGTATGGTGAACTAAATTGATAAAATTATAACCATAGGAATTTATTCGAAGAACAACGGAAGTTAAAGACTCCCAACTTATATACTTGTCCTATGACTAGTCCATCCATACATTTCAACACTCTAAGATTAAAATGGATGCCCCCATAAATAATATTAACTCATCTCAGTATCATCAGTATAAAAAAACACATTCATAAAATAAGGACCGGTTTAGTAACTTCAATAATCCAAACAGAACCTAGATACCATACCTTACCACTATTTCCTCGCTAACCCACACCCCATCTAAACATTGTTCAGCTTTAAATAGGACGACGAAAAAACAAAATAAAGTTAACAATCTTGAGAGCAAATATGTAAAACATGGTAAAATAAATACAAATTAGAAGAGCACGAGATAAAAAAGAGTACTTTGATGCAAAGATTTCCAGAGAAAATAATGTGTTCAATCTTGCCAGGTACAAGGATGGACATGAATTTTGAAGGCAAATCAGCTGCCTCGTGAGGTATGTGAAAGTCTCCTATTACTAAAACCAGTACCATTCTCTTCAAAATTGGGTTAAAACACTCTCATTATCATCAACACAACCTACATCTATTTAAAAAATTAAACAAAACCCAATTCAATCTACATCAATTAGATTAAAGCCCAAAATTTCCCATTTCAAAATTAACTCATTAAAGTTCTTGCTTGATTACATATGTATAAGGCTTAAATAAATACAGAAAAATAAGGAACTGAAGCTATTATTTACCTAATTAAATGATTTGATTGAGAATAAAGCGATCGAACAACAACAACGAACCAACTAAACAAGTCGGACTTGTCATTTGGTTGAAGGGTGAAGTTAAAACTGGCCATAGTTTTGGATTCTTTTGGCTCATTAACGTCTCTAACGCTATGCACTCGGTCCGCGTTGTTACGTCTTCGGCTCAATCTCATTTTCTTTTAAATAAAGATTTATAAATTAATTTGCTAAAAAATATAATAAGATGATAATTTTCACATAAAATAAAATAAAAGCAATATTAATATTGTTTATATTTTTTGATAATAATTTTTTTAAAAAATAAATTTATTAATAAATTAAGAATTTGACCTTATCTTTTTCTCCTCTGTTAAAAAAAATCTTGAAACCGTTTAAAATAAACCTATCAAAATTATTGATCATTTAAGGTAATCTATTCATTGTGTAAATATATCACAAAATTTTAATATATTATCACATGGTCCAATTCCAAATTGATAATAAGATAGAGTAATTATACAATATTTTTTAAGTAAAATTAGTCTTTTAAAAAATTAATTTTAGACAAATATAATATAAAAAAATTACTAAATATTGTAGTTATCTCATGCTTAAATGTAATATTATTTAACCTTAATTATTACCGAGTGAAGTTTTACAATTTAAAAAAAATTGAAAATATTTAATTTGTTATGAATTAGTGCATTTCACCGCGATATTATGTAATTATTGAACAAGAAATATGTTCTAGTAACAAATACCAAATTTAATCATGTTTCAACAATTTTAAACAAAATTTGGTGAATAGCTTTATAATTCAAACATAAATAAGTAAATTAATGTTCTTGTCCAAGAATAATATTGTTGGAGCTGAGTTTGTATTATATATATAACATATGGAATTAAGGATTCCTAATAGTTTAATATTGTTTTTTTCCCAAGCAAAAGGATATATATTTCTTTATTCACATAAAATCATATGGATTAAGTAGTAACTTGTGTTATTTTGGCCTAACAGTTAAAATCTTTACAAATATTATGAAACTTAGATATTGAGTTTCCTCTATATCTTCCCACCTAAATTGTACAAGGCAAAAAGGGAAAAAAAAAGATCCAGTGGTGATAATAGTGTTTCCATTCTCAAACTTTGTAATCAGCACTTCAAAAATAGTTAGCTTGTGTCAGTGAGGGAGTAGTCAAGTGGTAATTCATTTTCAAGAGTATCATGAGGTGCATGATTCAACTCTTGTCATCATCAGTTTAAAAGGGATTATTGCCCCTTATTGTGTAGTCCATTGATGCTAAGGTCATATGACCTCCCAATTTACAAAAGAAAATGGTCAGTTTATCATCATTAAAACTCCTTAAAGTATATTACGTAGACCATTTCAGTGCATCACCTTGAACAATGAAATCTTAGGAAATACAATAAATATATCTGTGACTTCTTATTATACCATTTTCTTCCTCAATTGAGTTTGATTATTTTGGGTGGCAATGGCAAGTTGTCTAAGGAAACATTCTCAACACCAAGACATTATAGAGTGGTCTGATATTTAATGAGTTGAAAAGTTAAAATAATAAAAATTTAATATTTAATTAAAGTGATAAAAACTAAAATTTAATAGTACATGAGTGAACCCTAAATAGTTTAATATTATTAGTTTGATCTTTTAACTCATCAAAAGGCTAGAATCATTATAAAAGTTCTCCTTAACACCACAGCAAACCTGTTCATGATGTTCCTCAACCTTTGGCTGCTAGTTTTTTGAACTTCAAATTGTAATAAAATTATATCTATTGTGTTTTTTAAGTTCTTTTTCATGTTTTCCTTTTCCACTGAAGGAGTTGCTGATGGCATCCAAGCACAACGTAATAAGACTTTAACAAGGTTTATATCCATATATTATTGTTTCTAATCATTATATTTCATTAAACAAAGTAATTAGTTCAATAAGAACTTTATGTATTTTTTTCATTAAAGATAGAAATTTCATTACTAAACATAAAAAATTACATCAGTCATATAAGGGTTTTTCTAGCTACTATTGTAGCCACCCAATAATAAGAAAATACAACTCAAAATATGATTATAATAACAAATAACACATCAAAATAAGAAAACCACATATTACTTTGTAATTGGAAAATGTTGGCAAATAAATGTCAAAGGATGAAAAGAAAAGTTAAACACCAAGTAAAATAGGTCATATTCTTTTCATTTTTCATTAAACTATGGGTGTGGTGAGACCCATTTGAATGCCTCATTCTTAAGAGACAGTAGAAATCAGACAAGCTCTTGAACTTCAGGTGAGTCGAATCAAAAGCTCTCTTGATTATTGGGTAAGCTGAATCAAGCACATCCAATAAAATTGTGATGTTGTTGTTGATATATCTCTCAAATCTTGATAAAACCCATAAAAGGGATGGCACAAACATAGCCATAATACTAGATTCTACCAAATTATTGAAGAAACAAAAGATTTAAAACTAAAAATACTAAAGAAATTAGTTAGGCTACCGTCCAACCAAGAAGGAGGACGACAACCCCACCTTGTGGTTGTGCTGTGATGCGCTGTTCAAGGACAATGGAAAAGAAGAGAGAAAAATAATGCAGTATAATTAAAGTATCGTTCTCACCATAAGCAATTGTTTGTCCACCTATTAATCATATTTTAACTTATCTAAGGCTAAAATTAATTCAAATTGAAGTGCAGGAAATTAAAAATTCAAATGTTAACTAAAATAATGAAAAGAAATAGTGATCCTAAAAAAAACACTATAATAATCATTAAATATTTGCTAAGAACTAATCCTCTACACTAACACCAAACACTTGACATTCAACATATTCAATTAATAATTGCCTACTCAAGTTCTCTTAGAGCACTAATCAATTTTTCTTAAATAATGATTAGCTAAATTTTCAATTATTGATCAAAATACCTAAGAATTGACTATCATCATATCCCCATGATACATTTGACAATAATCACAAACTATCAAGCACAACCCATGAGATTTAATTAACTCAAATTATCTTTAATCACGTATTAATAACACTTATGTTTATAAATTGATTAGAAAAACTATTTCTCAATGCATATTTCTAACTATGATCATATTATTTTTGGCTAATCAATAACAAACAATAAGCAAGATAAACATAATATGCAATAACATCAATGGATAATTGCATTTAAATGCTTAGATTAAGTGAGATTCATAATTTTTAGCAATAAGATATTGAGCCAATCATATTAATATTCAACATCAAAATCAAAGGATCCCAAGAAAAATCCATAATCAATTAAAAAAATGAGAAAAGATAAAGAAAATAATTATGATACTTGGCTCTCAATCTTCTCTCTCTTTCTTCTTGCTTTTGTGGGTATTTTCTTTATCTTCTCTTGCTCTCTAAAAATGGCCTCTCTCTTGTGTGCCTTCCTTCCCTTTTAGATTGTCTCCTTTAGATGTGATTAAACCTCCTTTTTATATCCTTCTAGAGTTGTCCTTGAAATTTTGTTGGATTTTCTCTGTTATTAGCTTACTCGTTAACTTCTTACAGCTAGCATCAAGGGACCAATGATCACAATGGAAGCTCTAGCTTCTTGAAACCTACAATCACTGCCCTCGCAGCAAAACTGTCTGGCTCAAGAAAATCTATGATCATAGCCTTTCCTGCAACCACAACAGTAACTCTAAAACTAATCAGCATGCACTCTTAGCTTCTCTCGCGAATGCAGCTATAGCTAGCTCCCAAAAATCTCTTTAAATCTCTTCTTTCTCTTCTCTAATCCTCCATTTTCCTACAAAACAAGGTAAAAGCATAGAAGTCCACTATCTACACACCATTAAAATAGTTAAAATACTACTTGCACTCAAATCACACCAAATAATACTATTGCATCCCTTCACACTACTAAAATACCTTGTGTATTATGGACCCTCAAAAAAATTGGAGGAAAGTTTGTAGCCTATTACACTTATCATTATCATTAATTAATATGTTAGTATTTAGTTAATATTCACTTGTTTAGTAATTACTTATTTTTGAAGACATTTGGAGATATCATATTCAAGGGTAGAGATTTTTGCACTTCTTTTCTTAATAATTGCACTCCATTTTGACTTTATTAACAATTTAAATTGCTTAATTACCCTTAATTTCAAATGATTATATATCTTTCACAACAATTATTATTAACTTAAAAAATTATCTAATTATTCTTACATAATAAAATCTAATAATTATAATTCAAATAATTTACTTTGATTTAATAGTTTTTATATTATAATTACTCATGATTATTTATAATTTTATTAATTTTGATCCAGGAAGATCTATTATTAACTATAATTCATTGGTTATGTTATAATCAATTAATTATGTTTATTTACTAATTAATTACCATGGGTTGGTTAGTTATAATCAATTAATTATAAATAGTTAAGTCATTAAAAACAACCATTGATTGTGAATGGTTTATATTTATTTACCAACTTTAGTTATCTATTCTAGCTAAAAATGTTGTATGTAAATCGCATTGCTTGAATGAATTAATTAAGTAATTGAAAATATTTTCATAACTACAAACTTCTTTTCAAAGAGAAAAGTCGTAGATGATAGCGAGGAGGAGGAATACACCATCTAAGAATATAACACCGAGGAAGAAGGAAATCGAAGAAATGTAGTGCCTTAAAAATTAATTTTAATGTTGAAATTCCTACTTACAGCGATGTTACAGATACTAACAAATTAGATAATTGGAAAGACACATTAGAAACTTATTTCAATAGACATAAGTATTCTAATGCTAAAAAGATCCAATTTGCAAGCCTAAAACTCTCAAGCTTGCTATTACATGGTGGAAGTCATGCCAAAAAATGGTATGATGTTTTAGAGTTGACTTAGAGTAAATTCAAGAAATTGTTATGAAAATAATTTTATCCTATTGGCTACGAAGAAGAAAGGTGGTACAAATGGTAGCGCTTCAATCAAAAGTTTGGTCAGTCGGTACAAGACTATACCACTGAATTCCATAACCAAACTTTGGTATTGGATATAGACATTGAAGATTACAATTTCTTTATGAAATATATCGAAGGACTTGCTAACTACACATGAAAAGAACTGAAGTTATTTATGGTGGAATTAATTAAGGAAGCTACAGTCAAAGCCATTGCCATTGAGGCTAAATACAAAAGACTTGATAAGAAGGACAACAAACATACAATTGTAACTAGATCTGATTGGAAGAATAAAGCTAATCAGATCAAGGATGGCTCAACACAAAAAAATTACAATGATGACTGTAATTCTAGTAGACACATCAAGAATAAGTGTTGGATACCTTATACTGAGTTGAGACCTAAAAATCAAAGGAACAACTAGGGAAGGAATGATAGGAAGGCCACGTTGACAGTGCAACAGGCAAAAGACCTTCCAAAGTTGAAGCAGCCTGACACTACAATTGCCTTAATGACTTTACCAATCGACGCTGCAGATGCTTACAACTATGACGAGCTATTCCATTTGGACATTCAAGTGAAATAAAGTGTTGTATAAGCAATTGTCGATCTTGGAAGTCAGAAGAATATGATTTCAGAGGCTCAAGTGAATAAAGTAGGCTTAGAAACAATGCCTCACCCTAAGCCTTACCCAGTAGGCTAGATTTAGAAGGACATTAACATGTAGATTACAAAGTAATGTACCTTCAAATTTGCAATCACTAATCGTTACATCGATGAAGTGACATACTAGGTGGTTCCGTTGGACATATACCAAGTTATATTTGGTAGTCCATATCTATAGGATCGTGATGCAATTATTATAGGAGGCTTTAAAAATATCATTTGGTGAAGGATGGAAAGGAGTTCCACATCAACACTTGTAAGCCCCAAACTATGGAAAATTTGCTAACAGTTAACCAGACCAAGCAATTGGTTAACTCGTATGGATGATTTATCTTCTTAATTATTCGACCATAAGATCAATGTGCTGATGTTGTCACTTTGTCAACGGTGACTCTAACACCTTCACAATGTTCTGATATTGGAAAATTGCAGAAGGAATTTAAAGATCTTTTTCAAGATGTGCAAGGATTACCACCACCAAGAGCTGTAGAACATGAAATTCAGTTGGTAGGAGATTCACCTCTACTAAACTTGGGTTTATATTGCACCTCTTTCATAGAAAGTGAAGAAATCAAGACGCAAATACAAGCACTTCTTGAACAAGGAGTTATCAAGCTTAGCTGCTCACTATGTGGCTCTCCAGTACTACTGATGGCCAAGAAAGATAGAGGATGGCACATGTGCGTGGACTATAGACCATTTAACAAAATCACTATCAAGAATAGGTATTTGCTATTGAGGATTAATGATCTCTTAGATCAAATATATGGTGCTCGCTTCTTCACTAAACTTTATATGAAATCACGTTATCATCAAGTGCGCATCCATGAAGAAGACACTTGGAAAACTGCTTTTAAGATGAAGCAAGGACTGTTTGAGTGGTTGGTTATGCCATTTGGACTTTGTAACGCTATAGCTACCTTTATATAACTAATGAATGAACTACTTCACCCTTTCATTGATGACTTTGTCATTGTCTATCTGGATGACATATTAATATATAGCGACAAACAGCTCTTCCTCAACCAACAACTTTCTCTGAGACATGCCCATCCGCTTGCTTCTTAAACCTTAATTCTTTTTTGCATCCTTTTAATTTATGCACAATGATTTCCCATAACTTAGCTTGCTTTTATGTATTTTTTTTTTGGAGGTTTTGGGGAAATACCAAATGAAAGAAATTAAGGAAAGAGAAAATGAGGTGTTGTGTTGGTGAATGAAGGAAGGAAGAAAGAAAATCAGACATTGAAAGCATAACCAGTTACATTAACCTATTGTAAATGGTCAGTAACCTACTATTGAAGGTAAAATGTCCATTTGCACTGATGCAAACATTTGCACTATAGCAAAAGCCATATATATATAGGGATAATGTCCATATATGGCCTTAATGTTTTTTTTCTAATTTCACATTAGCACCTAATTTTTTAAGGGCCGCTTATATCCTTAATGCAGACAAATTCAATAAATTTAAACACAAATTTTAACGTTGTTAAGTTTTTATTACCACAGCTGATGTGGCACATATGGGACCCGATTCTCTCATATGAAAATAAAAAAAATAAGGATTTTTTTTCTTTGACGTACCTGCAATTAACTCATTATTCAGAAGCATCATGAGACTCTATACATGTATAAGAATCCCAAATTTGTCAATATCACATCACATTCAATTTACACAATTAAATGCATGCATGCTTAAATGGACAACATATAGCAAAGATTCAAAAACAACCAAAAACACATAGTATGTCAATAGACCTACATATAAGAGTTTAATAACTCTTACAAATTTCAAATGTTGGTAGCACGCTCGACAAGTTTTAGGTTGTGATTTGTAGGAATCTACAAGCTCTTAGCTCCCCAAGTGCGAAGTCTCTAGAACATACGAGGAGCATCAGAATGACTTCAAACCTTTAATTGATCTCTACCCGCAGGCTCCTCTATTGGTAACTCGAAACTTACTATAGCTCCTTCTTTGGCTTGAACAATGTGGGACTTAGAGATGAATGTAGGCTTCAACTTCCCCAACTCTTGCACAATGGATTATGAGAATGGGCTAAGTATGAAACATAACTCTTGTATTTCACTCGCTCTCAATACACTTAAAAAGAAAGAAATAAAGAAAGAAAGAAGAATAAGAAGACTCAACTCTTGAGCACTCTCTCTTAGTTCTCTCTTTTGTGTTTGAATATTTCCAATGGAAATCGTAAGTGTTCTAGTGTAGAGAGTTTTCACTAACTTAATGTATATGTGAGAGACTAATTTGCATGTATAGAGATCCTCTACTAACTCAAACTTGAGTATAGGATAAGTCATCTTATACATGCAGAGATTATCCATTTACTTTTGACTTTTAGCATTAAATAACCAGCCTCATGCCTGTAAAGATTCTCCACTAAATAAAGGTTCATGTTTATGATACCTTGCCATAGAGTCACTCATGCAATCATATTGCATGGAAAGCACATGCTTAGGTGGCCACCATGCAAGCATGAGCATCACATGCTCTTGCTTATGGGACACCTCCTATAATAAGTGGATTTTAGTTAGTTGGGCTTATTTAACTCTTAAATAGGTCCATCTCT
>CATIWM010630240.1:0-18361 GCA_949671775.1 Mallotus repandus
CATAATTCCTCTCTACACCTCAATTTCTATTTTCATTCCATTTATTTGCCTCTTTTCTTTTATTTACATATCTCTATAATATTATTTTTCATTTATTTAACCTTTTCATTTTTATGTTAATATATGCTTTTCTTCATAAATGTTTATTTAACTTTCTATTTTATCTCATTTTCTAATTTCCTATTATTTTACCTTATTACCATAAATCTAATATTCATTATTTCTTTTCAATTTATTTGCATTAATTCTAAATTTTGGCTAAATAATTCTATTTTTAATATAATTTCTAATATAATTTTCATTTCCATTTTTATCTTGATTTTAACCATAATATCCTTTTTATTTCAATAACTTTTCTCATAATAATTTCTATTTTATCCTGATTTTCCTCTTTATTACATATTAAAGGATTTTTCTATTATTTTGGCATCTTTTCTTTACTGAATTTTATATTCTATTTTTATTATATTATTTCATGTTCTCTTTTTGCATATAAAATTGCCTACATATTTATTTGTGAATATTTATTTATTTCATGTCATTTTGTGTTGTCTATTTCTTCATGATGTTGAAAATAAACCAGAGCCTCAAAATAAATTATTTCATTACTCTTCTTTTTAAAACCATTTATGATGATTATTGGGAAGATAATAAGGTAATAATTGATGATGTTTAATCAATATTATCCAAGGTACAAATTTTACATCTTGAGGCATAATTTGATAAATTGAACACATTATTGATTAAAGGCCTTAATTTGACCAATTAATCACATACATTTGGTCTTTTAAGTACTTTTTAACTTCCATTTTCTGTTTGAGAAATAATATTTAATTTTGTGCTTTTTACTTATCTTTTCCATTAATTTCATCCTTTTATGCACTTTTCAATTATTTTTCATCTTATTTTCTATTTTCATTTTAAATATTAATTTTTCATAAAATAATGGCCCCTAAATTCGGAAATAAGGACAAGATAAAGAGGACGAGCCTACTCGAGTGTTTGTCTCTCTTATCTCTATTCTTTTTATTTTTATTGTTTTTACTATTTATTTCATTTTCTACATTACATGATTAGTTGCCATGCATAGAAATTCCCATGACATGTGTGTGATGAATATGTTATGATTCCATGCCATGCTTATGCCATGTACATTCATTATGTCATTAGGATTGTCATGTCATGCGTATGAATATTATGTTAGTTCTCTTGCCATGATCATGCATCATCTTTTGCTATAATTATTTATTTATTATGTCTAATATGTTCATGCATTATACCATGCTCATGCATCATTTTATTACTGTTGTTATTATGTGCTTGTGTGAATATATTGTGCTTGAATTTTTGTGTAATGGTCGATCCAAAATGGTACATATTTCTTGGAAGCATTGTATATAACAAGTAAAGTCGGCCTTGCTTAGCTTCCGGGTGGTATGGAGATGCCTCTGAGATATTGAGTCTGCTCTTGCTGACATCGACATCTGAACCCAATGCTTTCTCTAATGGGCGAAAGTGGTTCCAATCAAGGGATCTGAATTTCCCTAGTCCTTAACTGGATAATTTCTTGGGTGATACCAAGTGGCAACTCATGTTTCTCCTAGCTGGGTAAAGGGTTGTAACTACACTTTTATCATCCCTAAACTCTTCTAGTATTCCCCTCACATTCCTTTTATTTTTTGTAATAAGAAAAAAGGGATCATGATCCAAACAGTGCCGAGTCAAATCCATTAGTGTCAACAACAATGTTTAGAGAGAAAGCTGCTTGTATGAGAAATAGGTTGTATGAGATTGATCAAGTCAGAATTGCATGGGAAAATGCTTAAGACTCTATCAGACAGGAGATTAGGGTTATATATATGAGATCATTTGTAGATTTGTATTATGTTGGGGTTCAAGCCAAAAGAATTGCTAGATTAAAAAAACCTACTCAAGTTCAAAAAAAGGGCAATCGGTCTTCATATGCTCTGAAAGCAATTGCTGCTACATCTTCATCTGTGTTAGCAAATATAAGGCCTCTAAGGCAATTTTTCAAGTTTCTTGTGCCATTGTCTAAGGTGTTTGAAAGACTATGTAAGAGTGGGATTATGAAGTCAATGGAACCAAGGTCATTGCCAAATGTTCTTTCACCTAATCATAACCCAAAATAATTCTGTAAGTACCATGAGCAAGTAGGACATAACACTGAGAATTATTTTAAACTTAGACATTCAATTCAAGACCTTTTTGACTAAGGTAAGATTTTGAATCTGCAATATGCTAAGCATGCACAAGAGGTAAATAATGTGATGATGATGGAAGATGAATGTATCAATTAAGAATTTCTAATATAGCATTTTGAGCTAGTCAATAGTAGAAAAAAAATCTAGGGAAGAGGAAGATTATAAGAATTTTGATCAGCCAAGTCCTGAATTTGATTACGTTGTTGCTTACAATCCTCCAATAATCCAAATTCCATTTGAAGAAGTAATGCCACTAGATTGGACTCTTCTAGAATAACCAAGTTATCAACAAGTTTGGGATACTTTAGGTGAACCAATAGGAAATTTTGACTATTTGGTGAAGTACTCTAAGCCAGCATCTATAGATATTCCGTTTGACTCAATCATTCCAAGTGGATGGGGTGAGGAATTTGATGACAATGAAGAGATGAACTACTGTGCTAATTATGTGGATGATCTTGTTTTTTGGGTCAAAGAAAATTCAAGAAATTTACCTCCAAACTTCTGGGAACTGATGGAAGGAAAAGATTCCACTAATGATAATTTACAGTTAGACTTTGCTAACTTATGGGAATTGTCAAGCGATGATGAGATTGATGTAAGTTATGTCACTAGAAGTGGGAAGTACTATCTAGATCCTCCTACACAACAAAAGGATGGGTCACCAATGCTAGATAAAGGAAAACAAAAAGTGTCTAAAGAGGAAGAAGAGGATGTTGTTTTGAAGAAATCGAAGTAGACAAAAGCCAATGCTAGTTTGTAGGATTTACTTGTTGCATCAAAGAAGCACATGAATACTATATGTGAAGCTCTTAAGAATCTGATGGTTTCTATAGAATCTACTCCTGAAGAGTTGTTTATGTTAATGGGTTTTAAAGACAATGTAGATATTTCTTAGCACCTGACATATTTGTGAAAAAAATACAACAGAGCTTTGTATATCTAAGCTAAAATGAAAGGTTTTATGGTCCCATGTGTTATGGTTAATGATGGATCAACTATCAATGTTTTCCCTTTCAAGGTTCTTGAAAAGATGAATATGACAAAGGAAGATCTCATAAAGTCTGATATGGGGATTAAAGCCTATAGTGAGTCTAAGAGAGCTATGTAAGGTACTTTTAAGGCCATTGTAAAGACTGGGCCAATTGAGACTATGGTTAAGTTTGATTTGCTTGACATCCCAATCACATATAGGTTGCTTTTAGGATGACTTTAGTTCCATCCTTTGGGAGGAGTTCCTTCAACTTTCCACTAGAAGATATAGTTCCCTTATTAAGGAGGTATGATTGCTATCGAGGCTAAGTTTGAAGATGGTTGTTCTGTGGTTTATTCTGATATGGGTCCACCTTAATTTCAAGTTACTCCTATTTTTTTACAATTATATGGATTTAAAAATGGCAATAATGTTGAAGAAGCCCAAGTTTGTGCTTGGTATGGGTTTGGGTAAGAACTAATAAGGAATTGTTCAGTTTCCAAATTTCAAGAATCAGATGGATAGTCATAGATTAGGTTATCTGCCTGAACAAGCTCAAAAAGCAAGCAATCAGACTGACAATGGGGTGTTTGTTTATCTGGGAGGTAAAAGGATTTATATGAAGAAGTATGAAAAAGACTAGAGGTTAGGAGATCTTTGATGATGTCGGAAAAATATCTAAGAGGGTCAAAGAAGGCCAAACTGCGGTTCCAGATGCTATAGCTACTACAGACATTGGAATTAAGCTTTCACCACTTACTGACTTCATTTTAAATAATGTTAAACCTGTAGTATGTTTAGAAAATGATGTTTTTTATGCTGACTATGTAATTTTTTATAATGTTTTCTTCTCTAAGTTTAATGCAATAACCTCTTATTTTGCTTACTTGTTCGATGTTTATTCTAATGACACTTTACATACTATAAGCACCTAATTTTTTAATGATTTGAGTTTGAAAGTGACAGAAGACCCAATGATAAAAATTGACTATGAAATTAGATTTATTGGATCTTATGGCCAAAAAAAATGAATGAATAGTGAAAGTAGCTAAGAATTGCCAAAATTTGTCAAAGTGGCCATGTTTCTCTTTTTCGTTCTTTTTCTGGTCGAAAATAGTCTATTTCCGATTGGAAATATGGTCCTTTAATTTTTTTATTTTTATTTTTTATTTATTTGTTTATTTATTGATTTATTCTCATTTTGCCTCTCATTATGCATTGCTTGCTGAAATGGTTCCATTAACAAAGTGGCATGGTCGGTTTGGTCATCCCTCAATGAAATCTACTGAGAAGATTCTTACATATCGTAATCCTTCTTTTTTGAATAAATGTAATACTGTCCAATGTAGTTCTTTTCTACTCGGCAAAGCTAGCAAATTTCCTTTATATTCAGTCCAACATCATAGCATCAAAACCTTTGAGCTAATTTATTCAGATGTTTGGGGTCCTGCACCCATGTTTTCTAATCTTGGTTTTCGTAATTTCATCATTTTTGTGGATGACTATACTCGATTCACCTGGATATATTTTTTGAAAAATAGAAATGAGGTTCAGAATTTATTCATCAATTTTATCAACTATGTGGAGGTTCAATTCAACACTCGTGTATTGCATTCAGACTTTGGAGGTGAATACCAAAGCTCACATCCTTTCTTCAAACAAAGGGAAAAAAACACAAACTTGCATGCCCTTGTACCCACGAATAAAATGGGGTTTCTGAATGTAAAATTCAGCATGTGGTTAATATTGGGCTCACACTAATGGCTCATTGCTCTCTCCCTTTTGGTTATTGGACTTACTCCATTAATACAACAGTAGCATTGATAAATGGCTTATCAATATCTACTTAGGGCGAACATTCCCTATTTTTCAAGCTCTATGGTTCTTCACCCAATTATGATGATCTTAAGATATTTGGTTGTTCAATTTTTCCTCTGTTACGGCCATACAATAAGCATAAATTTTCATTTTGTTCCAAGGAACGTGTCTACCTTGGCCCTTCCACCAAGCATTATGGGCATCATTGTCTTGATTTGCAAATAGGCTGGAAATACATCTCTCGCCATGTAAAATTCATTGAACATACTTTTCCATGCAAACAACACCAATCCATAGACAAGGCCTCAACCTCAACTACCACACCGTGGCTACAAATCTAATATACTCTCACGTCCTTTTCAGGTACGCAACTCTTATCTTAACCTCACTCTTTCTCTCCTACTAAATCACCTTCTATTTTATCCACTTCTAACCACCACACTCCATTAAACACTCTAACACCTTCTCCTTTATCTCCATCTAACCACCTAAGCTCATTTACATCCCAACCATCCTCTCCATTATCCTCACCAACATCATCCTCTCTTATCCCTACTACCACATCCTCATCTGGCCTTAACCTTGTAGTAGATATCTCCTGCTATAATCCTTATCACACTTCTCCAAACCAAACCTCCTCTCATTCACAACATACCTTGCCTACGTACCCACTCCATAACCCTCACCCATCTACTATGCAAAAATGACAGGCCTTTCTTTTTACCTCGCCTCATGCAACTGACCTTGAACTTACAATATTTGCCCAAGCCAACAAACACCATTCTTGGTGAGCTACTATACAAAGTGAATTAGATGCCCTTATTCAAACTAAGATATGGACACTAGTTCCTCGACCCATGAATCACAACATCATATGCAACAAGTGGCTTTTCCGCATCAAACAGAATCTGGATAATTCAATCTCCCGCTATAAAGCAAGGTTAGTGGCCAAGGGCTATCACCAATAAAATGGAATTGACTTTACTAAAACATTTAGTCCAGTAGTAAAGTCCACTACCATTCAGCTAATTCTCTCCCTTGCTTCTATATGACTATGGCCATTACATCAAATTGATGTATCAAATACTTTTTTACATGGTTTTCTAAACACTCCGGTTTATATAGATCAACCGTAAGGTTTCGTTGATCACAATCACCCAGATTATGTTTGTTTACTACATCATTCATTATATGGTTTGCGATAGGCCCCATGGGCTTGGTTCAATCGGCTTCACATCTTTCTATAGTCTCTTGGTTTTCAAAGTTCAAAAGCAGATCAATCACTCTTTATTCTTTAAACCAAGTCTGATGTAATTCTTCTCCTAGTATATGTGGACAACGTCATTTTAACTGGGTCATCCTCACACTTAATCAATGATATTCTTACAGCACTCAAGGTCGAATTCCCTATTAAGGATATTGGCAACCTCACACTCTTCCGTGGCATTATGGTTAAAGTTCAGACAATGGTATTACAATTAACCAAACTAAGAATCTTCATGATCTACTTCTTAAATCCGGATTACTAGACTCCAAAGGTTGTCAAACACCTATGGCAACAACACCTCCTCTTTGCAAAACACTTGGTGCTGCTCTACCTCAACCTGAATTATACAGACAATTGGTTGGTGCCCTTTAATATACAACTCTTACACGCCCTGACATTGCCTTCACCATCAACAAGCTTTGTCAATATATGCATTCTCTAAATGATCTTCATTGGGCTGCTCTCAAATGCCTGCTTTGCTATCTTAAACATACATTGCATCATTCTCTTTTCTTTAATTGCAATTTGTCCACTAAGCTTTAATGTTTCACTGATAGTGACTGGGGAGGGTGTGTCGATGATCGTCGATCCACAAATGGCTATGCCATTTATCTTGGCAACAACCTCATTTCCTATGTGTAAAGAAGTAACCCACAGTTGCATGGTCCCCCTCCGAAAGAGAATATAAAGCTATCACCAACTCTGTAGCTGAAATTCTTTGGATCCGACATCTTCTCTCTGAATTTAGTATTCAGCCTCACTCTTCATTTGTTCTATGGTGTGACAATGTGGGTGCCATTTACATGTCTTCAAATTGGGTATTCCATGCTTGTGCGAAATATATCGAGCTAGATTACCACTTTGTTCAAGAACAAGTCAACAAAGATACCATTCAAGTTTGTTACCTCTATATGAAGGATCAAATTGCTAACATTTTTACCAAACCATTAGTACTATGTCAGTTTAATCATTTTGGTTCCAAGCTTCGTCTTCTGCCCTCTTCGTCCCCAACGGTTTATGGGGGAGGTATTATAGCATATGTAATCTGTCCTACTTCTTTTTAAAATATCATTATGTGTTACTATGTATTTGTATCTTACTATAACTCTACTTCGATAGTTTGTTTAGCAGTTGATTCATGTATTATAAATGTACTTTGTAAACAACGAATGAATACAAGTTAAGCCATTCTTCTTCAACCTTATTATAATTTTCACACCGCTAACCAAGTCAAGTAAGAACACCATCAACTAACTGTAACTCACAAAACAGATAAAAAAAAGTTTAAATCTAGCAAACTCCATGAAAGTTATATTAAAAATCAATCTTTCTAATAGATCAAACTACCAAAAAAAAAAAAAAAAAACCAAATCTAGAAATATAGAAATATATATACAATAATCTTATTAAAAGGAGGCAATACAAGTAAAATAATATAGATTCTATTTAAATTTATAAAATATAACTAATTTAAGAGGAAAAAAAAAATGAAAGAGAGAGTAGGAAGAGGTGATTTTGAATGACAAAAATCACCTCTAAAACTACTAATAAATAATGAAGGTTTATTAAGAGAATATTCTTTTTTTCATTACCAAAATATTCTTTTTGTCACAATTCATAATAAACAATGTATTTTTTTTTTTTGGGCATAAATAAACAATGCATTTGTCGATTATAAGGAAAGAGATTTTGATTATCAAGATCAGATTCTGGACAGGAAAGTGTATATGTATAATTAAATATATAAGGCATTATTTAAAGCTTATTTACGTCAAGAGTACAATTAACTGAATAATGGTATATAAACAGTAAATTTTCTTTAAAAAAAAAAAAAAGCGGTGGTGCACTAGTCTTTACAACATTAATTACTTAAACAAAAGTAAAGATCATAAGCAAAAACATAGAGCATAAACTTTTCGAAGCTTTTTTTTTTTGTATGTTTTTTTTTATTTATGTTTGTTGACGTGTGAGAGAGATATTGAAATTAATTAACTTTGGCTCTTTGCTTTTGGCATTATTAAAACCTTGTAATTAATTAGAGAAGTTAATTGATTTTACTATTCATGACTTGATTAATGAAAAACAGTTTTTTTTTACTTAAGTACAAATTAATTTTATATTTCAAGATTTCTTTAAGAAAAGCGAGCATTGAAGTGTTACCTTGTCAATATTTTTTTTTAAAATTAGAGTTACTATTTCTGTATTTCTTGAAAAGATAGTTAATATATTTTATTTTTGACATTCCTGGAGGTCTATACTTACATATTTTTATTATTTTACTCTTTTACTTTCAGTTTTACCAAAATTAACATATTAACTTATCTATAACCTATTTTATAAATATATATAATTTTAATATTTAATAATTAAAATACTTGATATTTGAATTTTACAATTTAATTTATAAATGATCGTCAATACACTTTATATTTAACTAATTATTTAAATAGAAAAAAATACATTGATAAAAATAACATTGTTAATAACAACAATACATTAATAAAATATATTTTTAATCAATCGATTTTGTTAATTATACCAGTTTGGATTCAAACCTTGAATGAATTTTTAGGCAATTTTCATTTTAATCGGTTGGATTAGCCACCCAACTGATTCAAAAAAAAAATTTGAAAAGTTGAACTATTGAATATAAGTTACAATTTTAACAATTATGCAAATAATAAATATAAAATGTAAAGATTAATGTATGGACTTCAATCTCCACATTTAAAATTAATATAAACTCATCCAATGAGTTGAATATCTTTATTTATTAATAATATAGTTTAAAATTAATGTATAACTTCAAGTTGTGTATCTTCTCTTACTTTACATCACCATTTGGATTTTTTTCCTTAAACTTGTATTTTTTTTATTATGATTTTTCATCAACTGGTGATGAAAATTTTCAACAATTATATAATAATAGAAAACGACTTGATGATAAAAGAAAAATAAAGCATAATATATCCGTGATTTTCTAAACTTGTCATTTTTTATTAGTTTAACATCTCAACTTATAGTTTTACCATTTCAACACCTAAATTTATCTAAAATGTAATTTTTGAAACCTCCCTATCAGCAAACATGGCAAGAAATAGCAAATCAGCATGTGTCACATCTTAAGAGTTTGACTGACCAAAAACTAAAAGTATAGGTGTCAAACTAATAAAAAGTGACAAGTACAGGGTGTGACATAAGTATTATATCATCAAATTAGTATATTTTATGCTAATTTAAGTGTTGAAATGACAAAACTGCAAGTTAATGTGTCAAACTCATAAATTGTAATAAGTATAGAAGACAGTAAATGTATTATGTCAAAAAAATTGTTTGGAAGTTTCATGAATTATATTATTAAAGATCGTATATTTTATGAACTATAAAAATATCATATGTTTTAAATTAAGACAACCTAATCAAAAGTTAAATAACATTTAAAATTTTTAAGCTGAATTAAATGATGGCGCCCTTACTTTTATTGGTTATTGATTGTTATTTTGACAAAAAAAAAATCCACAAAAATTATATATTATTAGATTTTTCTTTTGGCTAAACAAGTTTTTCTTACTTTAGAAGAAAAAAAAACAATTGCTATAAAAAAAAAAGTAGAAAAATTCAAAAATTACATACATTTTTAAAAAATTAATGCATCCTAAAATTAGTTTTTTTTTTTAAGAAAATAGTGCTTAATATCTAATAAAAATGAGAACAGCATAATTCTATAAAAATGTTATTTAATTTTTTATCAGATGTCCTTTATTTATTTATCAGATGTCCTTTAATTTTTTATCAGATGTCCTTTATTTATTTATCAGTATTTCTTGTCAAGGAACAATCTCTTCTTTATTTTTTTTAAACTCGTTTGACTCTTTTATAAAGCTGCATAATACTCATAAAATCGTATATTATTATTTAATAATAATAATAATAATAATAAATCATTATTATTATTTTTTATTAAATATTTAACTACTATATATGTGAACTAACTATTATCGGTCTATACCTTTTTTCTTCGAGGAAAAGTACTTTTAAAAGATAGAATATTTCTAAAAACAAAGTCTTAATGTGCTTATAATAAAATTAAAATATGCATAGTACATTTGCAGTCTTTTGTACTTGAAATAACTTGTCAGTTTCATACTTCAATTTACAGTTTTACCAAACACTTGAATTTGTATAAAATTCACTAGTATGCACTAATTTGATGACATAATGTTTCTATCACTTCCTGTATTTGTCAATTTTTATCAATTTAACACCTTGACTTATAATTTTTTGTCAGTCAAACCCTTAAAATATTACATATGTTGGTTTATTATTCCATATCACGTGTATTGACAAAGATTTTAAAATTATATTTTTGGCAAATTCAGGGGTTAAAATGGCAAAACTATAAGTTAAAATGTCGAACTGACAATTAAATAAAATAAGTCGTTAAAAGACTTTACTACCCTAATGGTATTGCTCGGACTGAATTAGATTAATCAAAGTTTGGTGGGCTCTCGATACTCGTAGTTTAGATAAAAAAATAAAATAAAATAAAATAAAATTGCACAATGCAGAGATTAGGATCTATTAATTATTTAAAACACTGGCATATATGCTGTAAAATGACTCAGAAATGTGAATTAAAAAAAAAAAAACAAAAAGAATATGCATCTTAGAAATAGGGAAAAAAAAATTACACTCAAAATAACCTGTGGTACTGCATGCATATATCAATACTTCAAAACCCTTACTAAACCTACTGGCCAAGCAATGGAAAAGCAACCCTTTTGACTCTTGTTTTTTTCTTGCACGACATCGATCGTAACAACTCCGTCAAATCTCTGGTTAATCACTGTCAATGAGCACCTGGTGGATTTTCATGACCAACACCAGGACTATGGCCTGGACTTGTTGGCCTGAAAGCATTTGTCTCTGTAAACTTGTAACGATTTATAGTATAAAACCCTACAGAAGGAGGTTTGGGCCTTTTTAGAGACCCTTTAGGAAGAGCTGGGGGATGGACATGCAGTGATCTTGTTGCGGCTGCATAGTGTAAATTCTGGTGTAGAAGTAGAAGACAAATAGCAAATAAAGTTAATATCAAAGCCCTATTTGCCATTAATGGATGATGACTATAAGCAAGAAAAAAGCTTCAACTCAGGCTTCTAGACTTATAGCAAACTAGGTTTGAAATGATAGCTACACGAGAGTGCTATTTAAGGTGATTTTAGTGACCCCCTTTGATGCCTTATATTTTTCACAACATGAGCATAAAATAAGGTTTTTTTAGCACATGGTAGGGCTTGGAAGATATTAGTCTAATATTGAAATTAAGAAATGCAAGCATGCGAATAATTTCTAAAACTAGAAAATTTAATAAATCATGATTTGTTCAAATTCAAAGACATTTCTTAGAGCCATTGATTGAAATTCATATACAACTTTTAAGGAAAGTATGGATGATGAAAAGACAACACCAATAACTCTTGCTTAATGATTTCAGTTTTGTTTGGCAAGTTGAGTAGGCCAACTCTGCAACAGCAGTCAAGTTTATTTTTAAATATACAAAATGCGTCTTCCACTAAACTTATTACAGAATTGCTATGCAATTATTACTTTTCTCTATAACATCATTAGCTACCTGGAGAAGGTGGAATATTTACAATGCCTAGAACATGTAGTTTGAATATGAATTCGTGTTTTGGAAATATTTTCATTTCGACAACTAAATTTTATAGAAATGCATCAAGACTGTCTTTGCAAATTTAAAATTTATGGGATGTATATATATTATATCGTAAATTAAAATTCAAACCATATATTATAAGATAGCTATGAAATTAGTTTTGGTTACAAACTCGCAAACTATACATATATATTTATATATTCATATAATATTAATGAGAAAATAAAACTTAACAGTTGACTTTTTCTTTTTTATGCTGTAAGTGGAACTTGTAATCATACAATCTAAAGGATGACTCGAAAGTCACCATGTTAAAGAAATGATAAAATTTTAAGGTTTTAAAGTGATATCTTCTGAAGCTAATTCATTCCAGTTACATATATTTTACACATTTTGTGTACTTCTGAAGTGATGCAAACCAACATGGACTTGATGTATAAGAATGTCAACATAGTAGAGATTGAAGAAGTCATTTATGGATACTTTATTTATTAAAACTAAAGTTAAGCTCTTTTATTTTTAGGATTTAATTGCAATAAATATAATTCAATTTTAAAAGAAAAAGATACAAATGGAAAAAAAATAAAGATTAAATGTAAATTGTTTTAAAAAATTGGGATCTAATTTGCACCTTATCTCATTATCTCATGTCACAGAATAGATGTAAAAGAGATAGTAAATGCGAAGAATGATAAATAATAAAAGGAAAAAAGCGTACCCTAAACCCTTAATGAAGGGTTTTTGTATAATGATGAATGTGTGGAATTCAAATGCTTTTGAAATGTAAAATTCCTAACTTGTAGAGTACAAAATCATGTCCAAATTAGGATTTTACAAATATCTCTTGTTTCTTGTAAGTTTATTTTATTTGAATTGTAATTTCTAATTAATTTCTATTATGTGTTTTTTTTTTATGAAAACATACACGTATGCTATAATTTTTTTAATTTTCTATTTTTATTTTGCTTATTGTATAGAACAATTAAATTAAATGAATTAATGTAATATTTGAATATTTTTACATAACAATTTTAGCTGTCAAATTTTTTTGGAGAATTTTAGCTTCCAAGTTCAATAATGTACTTACTAGTTTGCAATAAGTTCATTTTATTACTTTTCAAGAGGCGTAGTTGTATGTCCGCAATCACCTTTATTTACATGAATTTGTTACTTTTACTCCATGTATTTTTAACTTTGCCAAATTAAAACCTCAACTTGTTTGTAACTTGTCATATAAACACTTATTTAGGAGATTCAGTCATTTGTACTTGTATGAATTTGCCACCTTATCACTATGTCTATGCTAATATGACATCATATGTGTCTTTCTAACAATGGAAACAAGTATTTGTGCAATAGGTTATAGAAAAATTGAGGTGCTAATTTGGTAAAACTAAAAGTACAAAGAATAAAATGACAAAATCATTCAAATACAAATGTTTGCAAATGTAATATACCTTTGTCAGAGGAATATATATTAGATTGCTATATTTTCTATGGTTCCATACTAAGTAGCATCTCTGAGTTAATACCTAGAAATTGATTTTTCACAATATTGTACTTGTTCATTTAATCTATATTCTTATTGGCATAATACATTTGCGACCCTTTGTACTTGGCATAATTTGTCAATTTGACACTTCAACTTACAGTTTTGTCATTTCAACCCTTAAATTTGCCTAAAACGCACTAATATGATGACATAACACACCTATCACTCTTTGTACTTATCACTTTTTGTTAGTTTGACACCTCTACTTATAGTTTTTGGTCAATCAATCCATTGAGATGTGGCACATGCTAATTTGCTATTTCATGCCACGTGTGCTGACAGGAATTTTAAAATTATATTTTAGGCGAGTTTATATATTAAAATGACAAAATTATAAATTAAGGTGTTAAACTGATAAAAAATAACAAGCACATAGGACCATGAATGTATTATACCTATTCTTATTTATTAAAGTTAAGCACTTGGGTCGCCATCAATCATTTCTTTACCTATTTTCGTTTTAAGGAAATCTTCACCGCAAAACTTATACTATTTTAGTTAGTTCCATGAGATGCTATTCTTTGGATTATAATATTTACTTCGTTAGGCTCATGTCTTTAAAAGTTCTTCTTCAATATTTTTTCCTCATCGGGCAAAAAGCAAAAGGCAAGCAACTCAAAATGTACACTTCCCCTAAATTTTATATATGCATAAGAAAAGTCTCTTCTTGGTTATAGGCCATTGCGGAATAGTATTAGCCCACCAAATTTCTAGTGTAGTGTTGACACTTTACTACGAAGCATTAGATTCTTTATGGAGAAGCCCAATACAAATTTTTTAAACAACAATCCTTCTTAAATAAACAGAATCTTTTAGCTCTTTAATTTGTGTGGAACTGAGTTCTCAAATTTTAATTTTCTTTGGGTGAAATTCAAAAAGTTTACCAGGTAATTTGACACTTTGATTTTTGAGATATAGAAGTATCTATTTTTTAAAATTATAAAAGTTAATGGATTTTCTTTGAGTTTTTTTTTTTTTGAGGGATTTTCTTTAATATTAAGGTAACTGCGAATCAACTTATATCGTTTCTTTCTATATATTTGTGATATATTTGACATAAATCAACAATAAGATATCATTTCATAAGTGAATTAGATTTTAATAGTGTGTCATATATTATTTCATAACTATTTTTTAATATTCATATGATATAAGTGTTATAATATAAAAAAATAAAAAATTTAATATGTGTGAATGCAATAAATTTTATAAGAAATTTGAATTTCATATAATTTTTATTTTAAAAACTTTGTGAATTCAAATTGATAAAAATTTGAAATAACTTTTAACTATATTTTTATTTAAATTTTTTTAACTGAAAATTTATCATATACTTTTAATTATATGATAAAAAAATTACAAATTATTTTCAATTAGTAAAATATTTATATGCCTTGAATATCGCCAAATTACTTATTATTATTATTATTATTATTGTTGTTGTTGTTGTTGTTTGAAGTTTACCCGTTCTGGATAAAGTTCCAAAATACACTCATTGTATATCTCAAATGAAAATGGAAAACCCAGTAGCATTAATTAATCAAAAATAATATTAAAAAGAGTGCTGAATGCATTTGTTTTTATTACTTTTCTTCCACTGATATACAAGAAATTTGGCACATTTTAGAAATACTATAATAAGAGAACAACAAGAAGAAGAAAGAACAACAACAACAATAATACAGTATTTTACTATCCAAATAGAATATATATATATATATATATATATTTCGATCAATTTATGTTAGAGTTGAAGGCTATGCCTTCAAAACTGAAAAAATGCAATACCAATACTGCTATCAATGTCCTATGTCAAAAATTTTGAGTTTCAAATTGGAATTGAAAACTAGTTTCCTCATCAACTTAATTCACCAGGTACCTACCATCATTATAGTCTCGGCCCTTAGAATGGTCTTTATATTCATTTATAGTCTTCACATGTTCATATTTTATTTTCTAATTCTAAACATAATGTGTGTAAGCACTCAATTTTTAGATGATTTGAATTTAAATGCGACAAAAGATTTAATGTTAAAAATTGACTTGTGAAATTATATTTATTGCTTCTGATTTATTGGTTTTTGAATTAAATTGTAAATTCTTTTAAGGGCCTATTTTAAAATTTTATTTAATTTTTTTAAAATAAAATATATATAAAAAAATAAATTTTAAAAAATAATAAATAAATGGTGTAGTCTATGGTTACTTTATTTTTTACAAAGTAAACTTTACTTTATTAATAACCATCATTAGATGATTCAATACACTCTCATCCAATAGTGATAAAAATAAAGTAAAAGTAAAGTAAATAAAAAATAAATTGATCCTAAAATTTCTTTAAATAAATAAATTTTAAAACAATTCAAAAAATTAATAAAATTAAAAAGAAAAAAAAAACTAAAAAGTATGGCCAAATGGCCACCTTATGCCAAAGGCCCATTTGTTGCCAAATGACGGCAAATTCGGCCAAGTTTTATATTATGAATTTTTGTCCATAATGCATTGTGTGCCTCTAATATTTTCATAGGTATGTATATTTTTTTTTAATCTCAAAATAACACTCTTTTTTTTTCTCTTTCTTCGCTTTTCTCTCTTCTTCCTCACGTGTAATTGAACTCCGTATCTATTATTTGCTTGGCTCAATATGAGTGACTGATCTCTTGTTTCCAATGAGAAAGTTGCTTTGCCCATCCATAATTTTTGCACCTTAAAGGTTGAACAAAGAGGGTTTCAATTTTTTTATTTTAACTCTCCACATATTATTTGACATCCAATGTCATCAGCCTCATTCTTTTACAAATTCAAAGGGAAGATGATTTTTTGTTTCTATTGAGGTCATGTAGAATTGATGTTTTTGACTCTAACTTGTAGTTTTGCTACCTGCAATTGAGCAAGTCTTGCAGTATTGATAGTAGTTTTGTCGGCTTTTGTTATTGTTGTTGTTGTTGTTGAGTTTGCATAGGATGTTTTTGAGTTGTTAAGTAATTGTATTAATTTTTATTATATTATTTTTTTATTTAATATTAATATATTATAGTAATAGTATTAATTATAATAATATTATTCAGTAAAGAACTTTATTATTAAATAGATTAATTTGTAAGCAAATATTAATGAATATTTGGACAAATGTTAATTAACTTCTAGGTAAATATCAATGAATATAGAGACAAATACTAATAAATCTACATTTCATTCATAATGAACTTGCATTATTTTGAGTAATAAACTTACATATTTTATGTAATGATCATTTACTAATTAAGTAATGAACATTCTTTATTTAAAATTATTTTTATTTTTATTTTTATTTAATAAATTTATATTTATATTTAATATCAATTATTTCTATTTAATATGAATATTAATTTTTATTTGATATTAATATATTAAATTAATAATCTATTTAATATTAATATATTAATATAATTTTTTATTATATTATTATTAGTTTTTATTTAATATTAATATATTAAATTAATAAAATTAATTAATGATATTGTTAAGTAATGAACCTTATTATTAAATTGATTAAGCTATAAACAAATGCTAATAAAACTGTAGGCAAATACTAATAAACTTATAGGCAAATATCAACGAACTTGTAGACAACTATCAATGAACTTGTGGGCAAACACTAATAAACCTACTACTACATTATTTTAAATAATGAACCTACATGTTTTATCTAATAAATTTATACTAATTAAATAATAAACTTGAAGTGTAAATATAATTAACCTATAAAATATAATTAATCTATACTATTTAAGTAATGATCCTGCATTATTCAATATTAATTTTTATTTATATGTCTACTTAATAAATTTTTATTCATATTTATCTTTCTATTTATTAAATTTATATTTATATTTAATATTAAATATAAATTTAATAAATATAAATATATAAATATCAAATATATTTTTATTACTAGCAATTTTAAATTGAATTACTCATACTGCACAACAGGTTGGAAAATAATTGCACACAAATCACTTGCATAGACGAGATAAACATTGTCCATGGAAATCACGAAATACATGATACCAGAGCTACAACATTTGCGATGGACATGGTGCACTATCATAATTATTTTCATCACAAATGTGAAACAAGTCCTATGATTAATTGGTTTTTAAGAGTGTAGAACATGCATGCCTCGGTATTTGAGCTTAAACTTCTTTTCACACGTGTTAGTTCATATTGCAATATAGACAAAGTTCATAGTATAACAATTACCAATTCGCTTCAGGTCAATTTCAATTTTTTCTTCATTTTTTTATATAATTTATTTCTTTAGTTTTTATTTTGTGATAATTTCTAATTATCTACTTTTTATCAAATAGTTAGGATTATATTTTATTTTTTTTTTATTTTTTTATTTTTATTATCTTATTTTCCTTTATAAAAAAAGGAGATTTCACAAAAAAATGGAGACCTTTCTAAAAGGTTTTGGATTTTAGCCGTGGAGTTCCTTACTTTTGGATTTTAGCCATGAGAGTTTATTTTCTATGTAGTTTTTCACATAGAGTTTTCAAGGCACTAGCTTTTAACATTAACAACAAAAGTCACCGACTTTTCATCAATGGTAATCACCTTTTGAGAGGAATCAATATTACATCCATTAAATCATCTATTTTGCTATTCCTTTCTATTTTTTTTATTTTGTTTGATTATTTTTATTTTATTTTAATTTTGTTTAGTTACTTATCCTTATTAGTGTTTATGATTATGGATGGGGTGACATGAATTACTGTGGAGAATAAAACTCATGGAGGCTTCTGATAAAAGCCGTGGAATCAAGACTAGCCCTTTTTAGTTTACGTAGTTTTTTTTTTATTTTTTT
>CATIWM010630507.1:0-17322 GCA_949671775.1 Mallotus repandus
ATTACTTAATATTTAAGTTTTATTCTTGTTTGAATTATTATTCCTATTTCAAATTGGTTTGCCTATCCATCTAAGTATTTATCCTATTAATACAAAATTTACCGAATTCCCAGTGTTCGACACCCTACTCCTCTATACTAAGTCCTAGAGACTAAGGTAATACAATTTGACCCGCTTCAATAAGCTAGTAAATTGCTCAACTTTCATTGATAGTAATCTACCTATAAACATGCAAACAATTGGACCCTTAATTGAATGCAAGATATTAAGCACAACTCATTAAATTGACTGAAAATCAAATCATTAATAAGAAATAAAAATTCCAAAAAGTCTAACTGGCTACTCCAAACCCAAACTCTAACTCTAAAATATAGTTTAGCCAAACATGACTTTAAAAAGTATTACAAACATAAAATAAATAACAAGAGAATGAAGAAGAATAATAATATCTAAAACTTGTTTGAGCGCGCTTCAATCTTCAAACCCTTATTCGCCTTATTGAGCTCTTGTTTGTAATTTTTGTGTCCAATCCCCAATGGCTCTCTCCTAGAGCTAAAATTCTCTATTTATAGAGAAAAATACCCTAAATTCGTCCAAGGATCAAACTAGTAATTTTTCACCTATGAAACTCCTCTAATTAGGAAAATAACTTCATAAAACAACTCCTTAATTATTGGCTTGATGATCCAAAACTTCTAGGAGATAGAACTTTTAGTAGAAATAAGTGTCGCTACTTTCCTTTGGAAGTGGAATGGTTAATAAGAGAGAAGAAAAAGAAAACAAGTTTGAAGCTTTGAAAATGCTTTCAATTACTTGATTAATTTATTTGAACAAATACGATTTATATACATCATCATTTTCCTAGAATAGATAATTAAAATTAGTAACTGAGTTTTAACCATTCACAATCAATGGTTATTATTATTTTTTTATAGATTTAACTATTAATTTATTATAACTAACCAACCCATAATATAACCAATTAATTATAGTTAATAATAGATCCTTCTGGATCATTGCTCCCCCATTTAGAAACCTTGAGCTCCTACTCAAGTTATATCGAGATGAGGAAACTCTATAGCTGCCTTATCCCTTATGTACCATTTAGATTTGCTGGGAAGTTGACTTGTCTGCCTATGCGGAAATACCAATGCTTTCCATGCCGGGTTTTATGAACCTTTTGCTCTAATATATAGTCATCCTCTAAAGGATCTTCTTGCTCCATCTTCAAGTCATCGACTGAGGGAAGATGAGTGTCCTCATCTGGATCGTCATCCAATAGAGATGGTTCAAAGAGCTTTAAGTTCTCGACATTAATGACTGAGTACATATGCATGTATGGTGGTAGGTCGAGCTAGAAGGTATAATCACCAATTTTCTTGATGATTGTGAACGGTCCATATCTGATAGGCTTCAATTTATTTCCTTCTCCTTGTAACCGCTCTTTACCAAGGTGTAGCCATCTAGGTCATTTTCTTTAAAATTACATGGTCTGTGATGTTTGTCATGGTGATTTTTATACCGCTACTGGAAACCTTGTAGTTGTGCTTGCACTTCTGAGTGAATCTTTCTAATTCGTTTAAGAAATTTCTATGCTCGAACATGTTCTTCTTCTTCATTTCCACTTAATGATTTGTCATATGCAGTGAATGCCATGCCAAAAGGGCTTTGAGGTAAGTAACCCAAACAAACCTCGAAAGGAGATTTTAGTGTGGAACCATGAATTGCTCCATTGAAAGCAAACTGTAAGTAGGGGAGACTTTCATCCCATGTTTTTGGATGCTTGGAATTGTAACCCCTTAATAAATGTACCATAGTCCAGTTAATAACCTTTGTTTGTCCATTCATCTGTGGATGAAAAGTAGTACTGTGCTTTAACCTAGTATCCATCAGTCCTTATAAAGACCTCCAGAAATAGCCTAAGAATTGACTATCTCTATATGATATAATCGATGTTGGGAAGCCAAAAATGTTTCCAAACATTCTGGAAAAATAATTTAGTTGCCCCTTCTCTAGTGATAGTCTTCTTATATGAAATGAGTATTACCATCTTATTGAAATGATCCACAATTATGAACAAGTAATCATTCTTAGATTTGGTTTTAGACAATCCTCCAAGAAAGTCCATTAAAATGCTCTCCCAAGGTCGGCTAGGTACTAATAGTGGAAGATATAGTCCTAACTTCCTATTGGAAGGCTTCGAGGTATTATATAGAACACAACCTCGTATGTACCGAGAGACATCTAAGTGCATGTTTGGCCAAAAGACATATCGATGAAGATTTAGCAAAGTTTTTTCTACTCTAAAATGTCTTGCAACTTTGGAAATATGAGCTTCATAAATCCACTGCAATCTATCGCCATCTTTTAGCATGCACAATTGTGCTCCTTTGTACATTAATCCATCATTCAGTTGAAACTCACTAGTCTTCCCTTGTTGCAGCTTAGTATGAGCTGAACTAAAATCAGTGTCTGTGTCATACCCTTTCGTGTACTGAGAAGGAACTATAGGTTGGATCTGTATAGCCATCAATAATGTAGAATTTATTGGTGTAGGAGCCCGGGATAACATATCCGCCAACTTATTAGTCATTCCCTTATTGTTCTTAATAACAATATTGAATTGTTGTAGGTAAGACATTAATTTCATATGTCTAGCTTGCTATAACTTTGACTGTGTAGTTAGTTACTGAAGAGGCTTATGATCAGAGTGTATCACAACTTCCTTCTATAACAAGTAAGCTCTCCAATGTTTCATTGCTTGATGCAAGGCATATATATAACATCCATAGATATTTATGCATGTGCATTTGCATTAAAATAATAATAATAAATGAATAAGTATGGACATAGATAATTTATTAGATTTAGATTTTCTTTTAGAATCAACTTTGTGGAAACATTTTATTGGTTAAACAAAAGATAATTCTTTGTGGAAACATTTTATTAGTTAAACAAAAGATAAGATAAGAACAAAAAAAAAGTAGTAATTAAAAGGAGAAGAAGGATTTGGAGTCGGTGGCTTTTAGCAAAGGGGAGGGTTGTTTTTCACAAAATACATAGAAAGAAGGGAAGTAAATTGCTGAAATTTCTCCAATTTTCACCGAAGAAACATTATTTTATCAAGCTCTTCCACCTTTAAATATTAAAGCTTCAAGCTCTATCGCTTGGGTAGTTGGTTCTCATAAATTCTTTGCAAGATCAAGAATTCCAAGCACTTGGGTCTTTTTAATTCCATCATTTTTGGTAAGCTTTTTCTTTAATTGTAAATTAATTTTTGATTATAGAATTTCAATTGCAAGATTAGAGACTTGGGTATTTATCTTATATTCAACTAAGTGATTAATTTTTAATTTTCAAGTTTAAGGCTTAGTTAATAATTTAATTGAAGAGTAAATTGAGGAATTAGTATTTTTTTTAATAATTTAATTGAAGAGTAAATTGAGGAATTAGTATTTTTTTTACATAATAAAAGTGAATTTTCATATTTGTTTTCTTACTATTTTTAGTGTATATAAATACTATTAAAAACATGTTAATATAAATATGTATGTATATTTGAATTGGGTATTTATATGAATTTTTAGTTTAGAAATGCTTATCATGAGTTAAAATTTATGAGTATTATTATTATTGTTATTATTATTATTATTATTATTATTAATTGTTGTAAAAAAAATTAATTGGTATTTATGTTGGGCTTTGTGGATAGCTTATACTAAATTAGTTTTTAAAACTCTATTAAACATTTTGAGAATTTTTGGGAGACATTTATACATATCGAAATGCTGCAGAATTTTTTAATAAAATAAAGCAGAAATTTTCTCGCATTAACTCATATCATCACTCGTTTGCATATCATATAGATTATAGTGAATTTTAGGTTTAGGCTTGAATTTAATGTAGTGTTTATATGTCCTTATTTAGGTAAAGGACCATCTTTTGACGTATACCATAGAGCAGCGCCTTCCGAGTAGAATTATCTCTTGTTTGATCCATGTGAGTAGATATGTGTATAACACTGTAGTTTTGAACCTATTATATGTGTATAATTTAAGAATGTTTTTATTTAAAATTTTCTCTACATGTGGATTGCAAATATATATATTTTCTAATAAACTTGGGAACATTTAATGTTAGTTTGATTTTTGAGCTATACACTTGAGAAATGAATTTCCATGATATTTGGATAAATGGTGTACACTCTATGAAGTTGCCTATGAAATCACACCTTGAATGTCGAGTGATTAAAATATATTGTTGGCCTTTTAAGGGTATTGTCTATGCACATGCATACGACTAGGATTTGCACTTTGGCTTGCGAGGTGAGACATTCAGCGCCCAAAGTTGCTAGGGATTTCTAGGTCACAGCTAAGAGTGTATATGTTCAAGTATATGATTGATGATTTGGCTATGATTTTCTTAGATTAAATTAAAGTCAGACTAAATAAATGAGTTGATGAAGTGTGATTGTTCAAAAATCTAGTTTGATGAACTGTTTCTTATTTCAATGAATTTATTATGTTTCAAGTGATATGAAATATTTTCAGTTGGTTTTATACAAATTAAATTATTAAGTTCTTGTATGTTCCCCTTTGTTATACTTATATCCTCTCACCGAGTAGTCGTACTAATCGTCTTCATTTTATCATTTTTTTCAGACTCTTTGTAGACAAATAAAACATTGCACAACATAGTTCGTGTGTGCTCCTCGTTTGTCAGCTTTAGTGGAGGTTGAGCCAACAAACTGTTGTTATTTTGGATAAATGTTGCCTAGACTAGCCTTAAAGGCTAATGTACAGTTATAAATAGTTACTCTTAACTGAATCTTGTGTTCAATAGGTTTGTAATAATATCTTATAACATTATGTTTATAGTGTTTTTGGTTGTTCCAAAAATTTGAGTTTATAGTCATACTTATCCTTGAGATAAAGGATGGGGTGTGACAATATAACTCCCTGTCATAAGTTGGATAGTTCAGTACTGGTCCACTGAACATCTTAGAATGGTATGTAACTGGTTTTCCATCCTCTATTAAGATAGCTCCGATGGCATAGTTAGGTGCATATGCTTCAACTTCAACTGGTTTTTGTAGATTTGGTAATGCTAGCACTGGAGCCTCGGTAATCTTTCATTTTAGCAATTGGAAAGATTCTTCTTGCTTCTTAGACAAATCAAAATTTTAATTGGCCTTTGTAAGAGAGTGCAATGGTGCTACAATTTGTGAAAAGTGTTGAATAAACTTTTACAAATATTGACATACCCCTATAAAACTTCGAACCTCGGTTACAAATCGTGGTGTAAGCCATTGAGAAATAACTTGCACTTTTCTGGATCCACTTTTGGCTCTTCGGCACCAATAATGAATCCCAAGTTTATCAAATGTTGCTTCCTAAATTCACGCTTCTTTTTGTTTAACAATAACTGGTTTGTTCAAAGAATGTCCAGTACTTGAGAAATATGATAAAGATGATCCTCCTATGTGACACTGAATATCAATATGTCATC
This sequence comes from Mallotus repandus, assembly GCA_949671775.1. NCBI lineage: Eukaryota > Viridiplantae > Streptophyta > Magnoliopsida > Malpighiales > Euphorbiaceae > Mallotus > Mallotus repandus. Next base: position 5,509 of record CATIWM010630507.1, read on the forward strand.
TAAGTAAACAATGATAAAATCATCAATGAATGGTTGGAGCACTTCATTCATCAATCTCATGAAGGTAGCTGGAGCATTACATAACCCGAGTGGCATAACTAACCATTGAAAGAGTCCATGTTTTATCTTAAATGTAGTCTTCCAACTGTCTTCTTCTCGGATGCAAAACTGGTGATAACCAGATTTAAGATCAAGCTTGGTAAAGTAGCGAGCACTACATAATTGATCTAATTGGTCATCAATCCTCGGTAATGGATACCAATTCTTAATGGTAATTTTGTTTAGTGCCATATATTCAACAAACATTCTTGAACCTCTATCTTTCTTAGGGACTAATAATAATGGTGAGCCACATGGTGAACAATTAGGCTTGATTACTCTTTATTCAAAGAGCCTTTGAACTTGTCTCTTAATCTCTTCAGATTCTGTTAAAGAAGTGCGATATAAACCTAAATTTGGTAGAGGAGAATCTCCCACCAATTGGATTTCATGCTCTATAGCTCTTTGGGCTGGCAATCCTTACACATCTTCAAATAAGTCTTTAAACTCTTCATGTAATTTTCCAATTTCACTGCATTATGAGGGTAATAATGTAATTATGGACAAAGTCACAACTTCTAGTCTCTGGTCTTGGGGTCGGATCATTAGCAAAATGAATCGCCCATTTGAATTAACTAATCTTTTAGCTTGGTTAGCAGTTGAAAGATTTTTTGTTATTTGAGGCTTGCAAGAGTTTATAAGGAACTCTTTCCCATCCTTCACAAAGCGATACTTACACAACCTTCTATAATGAATGGCATCACGGTCCCATAAATATGGACTGCCTAATATCACTTGGCATACATCTAAAGGGACCAATTCATAAGTCATCTGATCAATATAATGATTGGTGATAGCAAATTTGAAGGTACATTGCCTTGTAATTTGCATATCAACATCCTTATGTATCCAGCCTAGTAGGTAAGGCTTCAGGTGAGGGATTGTCTCCAAGCCCATCTTCTTTACTAAGGCTTTTGAAATCAAATTCTTCTAACTTCCTAAATCAATAATGGTCTGCACAAGGCTTTGTTTGACCTGAATAATCAAATGAAATAACTATTCTTGGTTATAAGCATCTTTTCCATATTTGTTGGTCTTGTCATAAGGGTTAAGGTAACATCAGGTTGCTTTATTTCAGGAAGCTCTTCTGTTTGCTACACAGTTAAAGTAGCTTTCTTGTCATTCCTCCTTTGGTTGCCTTTTTTGTCTTTTGGCTTTAACTCTGGGTGAAGAATCTAACATTTTTCCTTTGCATGTTTGTTGGTTCAACAATGATCATAGTATTATTTCTGTGTCTAGTCATCCTTGATCTGCTTGCCTTTTCTTTTTCAATCAGTTTTGCTAGAAGACTTTGGTTTATCTTCTTTCCTGTCAAATTGTTTATTTTTAGCTTCAATAGCAATGGCCTTCACAGTAGCTTCTTCAATGGATTCTACAGTGAATAACTTGAGTTCTCTTCGTATGTAGTCAATAAGACCTCCATTATACTTCATGAACACATCATAGTCATCAACATCAGTATCCAAAACCATAGCTTGGTTATGGAACTCTGTGGTATACTCTTGTACAGTCTGGCCAAATTGTTGCTTAAAGTGTTGCCATTTATACCAACTCTCCTCTTTATACCTAATAGGATAAAACTATTTCCTCAATAGTGCCTTAAAATCCTTCCAAGTCAAATATGATACATCATACCGTCATTGATAAGACGTCCACCACGTGAGGGCATGGCTTGAAAGTTTTAAGCTTGCAAACTTTATCTTTTTAGCATTAGAATACTTATACATAGTGTAATAAATTTCTAACACATCTATCTAATTATCCAGCTTTTCAGGTTCAATATCACCTCTGTAGATAGGAATATCAACCTTAAAGTTAATCTTTAAACTATCTATAGGACTTTTATCAGCATCTGATTTAATTTTTCATTCCTCCTTATCAGGTTCTACATCAACTTCCTCTTTGCTTTCTTAAACAACCTTCTTCTTGAACTTGCGATCAGCCTTCTTAGATGAGGTTGCATGTAAAGTTTTTTCGAAGTTAATTCCTTCAAGGAGTTGAGCAATTGATGCTTTTAAATTTTGAACTTATTTTTATAATATGGTGATTTTATTACCTTCAAGATTAGATTCTTCTCCTGACATCATGCCTTTTTTAGACCTTTGTTTTCTATGCACAAGAAAAAGACCTTTAAGCTCTTCTCCTGATATTTTGTGTTGGCTACGAGCTAGGACTATAAACCACCTTCTCCCTTCTTGGATCTATTGCTCTGATACCACTTGATCCAAAACTTCTAGGAGATACAATTTTTAGTATAAATAAGTGTCGCTACTTTCCTTTGGAAGTGGAACGCTTAATAAAAGAGAAGAAAAAATATAGAGAAAACAAGTTTGAAGCTATGAAAATGCTTTTAATTACTTGATTAATTTATTCAAGAAAATGCTATCTATATACATCATCATTTTCCTTAGAATAGATAATTAAAATTAGTAAATGAGTTTTAACCATTCACAATCAATGGTTATTATTATTATTTTTTATAGATTTAACTATTAATTGATTATAACTAACCAACCCATAATATAACTGATCAATTATAGTAAATAATAGTTCCTTTTGGATCACTTGAATCACAGAGTCCTTAGGAAAGCAAAATTCCTACGAAAACATACCAAAAATGCTAAATTAACTAGGAAACTAAAAAGAAACTAAAATCAAGCGAATAAACTAAAATCCTAATAAAACGCTAATTATAAATAACAAACTAAATAAAATATAAAGAAATACTAATAAATCCTATGGAAATTAAATAGAAAAACTATGCAATAATTGACACTTACAAATTCCCCTACTTAAACCTTGCTTTTCCCTAAGCAAACACATGAGAACACCTATCACAACAACGAATTTAGCATATTGACAAACTTTAACTTAACCATCCTCCACGATCGTTAGTTAATACAAAACTTATAACTGAAAATTAAATTGATAATTCAAGGTCAAAGATGTGAGCTTTACCAAGTGAAAAGCAAACTTAACCATTGAATTTCCGAACACTTATAAGTCGATAATCAAGAAAAATGAAAGCAAGTGATACTACTTTTGCAACCTCAATCAACCCCTTAAGAAAACAATATTTTTATTTATTTTTCTAGCAAGTGCATTTTATGCTCCATCTCGCTTTAATCTCTTTGAATACTTCTTCTCACTTTCAATAATCCTCTGTCGTTCCTATATTACTAAATGTGGATACTATCAAGTGAGTCCTTTGGATACTTAGGTTAGAGCATTAGAGTAGATTTAGAGCATAAAAAGATTAAGATAAGCATTGCTCTAGAAAAGAGAGATTAATTTTTTTTAATTGTTGTCATGCACGTGCTAGTTTCAAGGGCCGATTAAGGATTAACAATTAAGTATCACTTACAGGCATTATTCTAAACTATCAACTCACAAAATTCAGTTATTCAAAAGCAAGTAAGCATTAAGTTTATTAAAATTTCAGAAGTCCTTAACCACAAATTATTAATCTAACTTAAAATATCACAAATTAAGCATGTACATAAACATGTACAAGAAAATAACGTTCAATGTGCTCTACTCATCATAAGGATAGGGTGCAAAAGTTTTAATAGGTACATGCTAACATGCAAAAGCAACTTTAATTCTAAGATTCTAACAAACAAAATTAAAATAATATAAAAGATAAAAGTATAAAAATAAAATCTAACTAAATGCAAAATACATGCAAATGTATCCCCACACTTAAACTTCACATTGTCCTCAATGTGAAAGGACCAAACAAACACTAAAAACAAACAAAAATAAATAAACAAAATTGAAGGAATTAAAGGAAAAAAATAAATTAAAACTAATCTTCCTTGGTGTTTCTCCTTGTGGTGGTGGGAAACTGATAAGCACATGAGAGATCAAGAGCTAAAAAATCACCTAGACAAAATTAAAAGTAAATAAAATAAAATAAAAATGAAATAAATTAACACACAACTAAATTAAGTATAAATTCATGAAAATTAAGAACAAACTATATAAAGCAAAAAAAAAAAAAGAAATTGCATATAAAATAGATTGAAAAATTATGTCCAAAATTTGAATTTTAATTAAGTCAATTAAAATTAATGCAATCCCTAAATAAAATTGAACAATGCCCATTAATAATCAAGAAAATAATGTTTAATGCAACATAAAAAAAATGAAGAGTAAAACAAAAATAAATCCTAAATTTTTAAATTTCTAAAAGTAAAAATAAATAAATGAATAAATATATAAACATATAAGTTATTATGTAAAAAAAATGAAATAGAATAAAATAAAATAAAATAAAAGTGGTGGTGTGTGCTTGCGCGAATAGTAGTAGTAGTAGTAATAATAATAATAGTAGTAGTAATAATAATAATAATAGTAAACAACTAAAAACAAAACAAATAAATAATAAATAAGCAAATAATAACAGTTAAAGAAGAAAGAAAAGAAATTAGTGATGGGACAATTAGGTCCATGTTCCAAACTGAAAGAAAATGTGAATTATCGTACGCTTTAGGCACAACCGTGCCTTGTGCCAATAACATGGCCATGTGTTTGGCCTTGCACGCAACCGTGGGGTTGAAAAAATGAAGAACATGGTGATTGGCATGACTATGTTCACAGTTGTGTCACAATCTGGGCTTTTGAGTGCAAATAGCACACGACCATGCGGTTAGCCGTGTGCGCAACCATGTGATGAAAGAAAGCAGAACACTACCATGGTAGGCCGTGTTCAAAACCGCATGTGACACTGTAACATGCAAAATTAAGTAGGCCATGCCATGGGTCATGTAATACACTGTATAAACATTAAAAAAAATGTCCATACCTGGACACAGCCTGAGGCATGGCCAAGCTCCCTACAAAAACTCAACTTTTGCTTCGATTTTCACCCTCTCAGCATGAATGAACCAAAATTAATTTCAGTGCCTTTGAATTTTCCATGGCAACTTCAAAAAACTACAAAAATAAATTCAAACACCAAAAAAATATATTAGAACTAAAATAAAAATAGCAAAATAAAAATAAATAAATTTGTGTTGCCTCCCAAAAATGCTAATTTAAGGTCATTAGCTTGACCCTTGAATATGTAGTATTAAGGATGCAATCGAACGTGAGGAAGTGTTCTTGAAAGCATCTTACTTTCCTTTCTTTTGTTAGGCTCCTTTATACCCAGGTAATAAAGTGCGGATTACACATGCCAAATATTTAGTTCTAGAATTACTAGAAGAATATAATGCTTCTCAAGTGGGTTGTCAAACAGTCCAACAATTTTCATGGATTCCTCGTATATGACCATAATAGGCCGTGGAACATATGCATTGTCGCTTATAGATGGCTCATCTTTGTCCCATGTAGCTTCAAGAATTGTTATAATTTTCTCATCCAAATCATCTTGAAATTGAGTTGAGTGACTTTGTGCATCATCATTCTTGATGTCTACAAACTGATTCTTACACTTGGAGATTTTTTTTGGTTTCCTCAGTGATCATCTCTTCTTGCTCATCATCTTTGTACAACTCAAAAGTGACTTCATGATTTTAACCAAAAGTGTTCTCATCATCCTAAACACTTTCTCTTTATACTTCTTGCTTTGAGCAATATATGGGATACACATGTGAAATGTTTGGAGGCATGTTTTTTGACTTTCTATCATTTGATTTAACTTCAAATTAATTTGCCTGAAATTCTCCTTATGTTGCCTAAGACTCTCCTCATATCTTTTATTTGCCTTGGTTGGTGCTTGAATGAATTACTTCAACTTGTCGTCCAAGTATCGTTCTTTGATCTTCTTTATTTCTTGAATGAAATTTTCAAACACTGCCTTAAGATTCGACTTAGGTTCTTACTGATAACTCCAAGTGTGATCCATACAACTACTCCAAGATGGGTTGTAACGAGGTGATGGAGGTCAATATGAATAATATAGGCAAATTGCCCCATTGTGGTTCGCTCCACACAAATTACAAACTTGAAAATAGGATGAAAAATAATCAAATTGCATATGTTCTACATAATATATAGGATCACATGCATTAGATCTCAAAAAATGATAAGAAAATCTATCATTATCCATGACAAATTTTTTGCCAGTAAAACAAAGTGCTAGTCTAATGAAAATGAAAAACATGTTAATATTATTAACGCCAATCCCCGACAATGGCGCAAAAAACTTGTTAGCATAACTCTGCAAGTGTATAGATTATGGCAAGTAATAAAGTGATAAGTAGAGTATCATTCCCATGAGGAAATGGTACTAAGTACTAACTGTCAATCGATTGTCTCTAGCTAGCACAAATCAATGTTAATTACAATAATTAAATTAATTAAAATAAACTACCTACTCTAATTAATTTAATTAAATCAATAGGGATGAACTAGAGATTGCGTTTGTTTCACTAGATAGGACTTGAATTATAGAATTAAATTCAACTATTTTATTGATGAAAATCAAGGGTAAATTGCTCTAAATTACCTACAGTATCTTTCGAGATCATTTAAGCATGCCAAAACTAATTATTGCCTATTTTCTTGGTCAAGTCAATTAATTAAGGCTCATTAAGTTCCTTAGTAATTTATTAATCCTCGAAGGATTCATCTATTTTTATGATTGAAGTTCCTAAGTCTTATGAGCTATAAGCTAGTAAATTACTTAACTTTCATTGATAGTAATCTATCCATAAACATGCAAACAATTGGGCCCTTAATTAAATACAAGATACTAAGCACACCTCATAAAATAGAATGAAAATCAAATCATTAATAAGAAATAAAAATTCCAACAAGTCTAACTAGCTACTCCAAAACCAAACTCTAAATATTGATTAGCCAAACATAGCTTTGAAAAGAATTACAAACATAAAATAAATAACAAAAGAATAAGAATAGATAAAACTCCTTGGAGCACGCTTCAATCTTCAAACCGTTGTTCACCTTCTTGAGCTCTTGTTTGTAATTTTTACTGTCCAATCCCCAATGGCTCTTTCCTAGAGCTAAAATTCTTTATTTATAGAGAAAAATACCCTAAATTTCTCCAAGGACCAAACCAGTAATTTTTCACCTTCAAAACCTCCTCTAATTAGGAAAATAACTCCATAAAACTACTCCTTAATTATTGGCTTGAATCCCAGAGCCTTTATGAGAGCAAAATTCCTACAAAAATATGCAAAAAACGCATAAATTAACTAGAAAACTAAAAAGGAAATAAAATCAAGCTAATAAACTAAAATTGTAAAAAAAACACTAATTATAAATAAAAAACTAAATAAAATATAAAGAAATACTAATAAATCTAGTGGAAATTAAAAAACTATACAATAATTGACACTAATAATACTTACACAAACTAGACATATCCACATGATCACAACATCAAAGGAAAGCTAAATATATGTTCAAACACCTAAATTAGTCGTCGAAATATTAGATCGAGTTAAAAATAGAAACTTATTGATCAAACTCCGACGAAGCTCAAAGGACAACACTCGGACACATGGTTAGTGTCATTAGATTCCTGATAGTGAGAGAAACTTGTTGGTAGTGGTCATATCATCTGAAAGTCACTGGAGATGGAGATCTAACACTGGGGCAAAACTTTCAAGCCAAAACTTTGTAAAATCAGGCTAAATTTTATAAAATATAAATCACTAGCATATAAAAGACATTAAGAAGTGTTTGTGGTTTGAATATCATGATGATCGGAGGTCCTTTGGCTAGTGAATGGAGAGGAATACGGTGACAGGTGGTATAGTGGTAGATGAGAGAGTTTATGGATTGAAAATGATTTTTCGCAGCTGCCAGCTATGTAACTGAAGAGGAATTGGCAAAATACCACTTTAGTGCTCGTGTTTCCTGCAAAATGTCCACTTAGTCCTTCCAATAATTGCTGACAATTAACTAAGTTAATCACCTTGAAGTCTAGAAAATTACCAGCAACTAGATGAGCTAACACCACACAACAACCCCACAACCACACAACAACCAAACAACAACCTAATAATAATAGTAACATATAATTATTTTTATAAATAAATTATGGGTTATTACCCTCTCTCCCAAATGCTACTACTCATCTGCCAATTAAACTTAATGCCACCAATTATCTATTGCGACTGTTGATGCTAGCGGGATCAACTCGTCACTCTTTGGATCACATTCCCTTTTTCCTTATTATAGAAAAATAGAGGGTAGTGAGGGGAGTACTGAAAGAGCTTAGGGATGGCATAAATGCACTTATAACCCTCAACTCAAGTAGGAGAAAAGGGGAATCGCCACTCGGTATCATCCGAGAAATTGTCCATCTAAGGGACTTAAGCAAACTCAGATCCCTTGCTTAGAGCCGCATTCGTCCATTGGATAAAGCATTGGGTTCAGATTTTGATGTTAGTAGGATTAGGCTCTTTTATTCGAGGCATCTCTATACTGCCCGGATGCTGAGCATTGCCGGTAAGGCTGTGCATCGGGTGGGTTCAGGTCGGGTCAGGTTTGATTTTTTTCAAAATTCCAAACCGGCCTGAACCAAAGTTATTTGGTCTGGTATCCGTCGATTTTCGGGTTAACTGAATAATATTAAGTATAATAAACGAAACCTAAAAAATAAAGAAACTACAGTAGCTAAATGGCTAAACGCACGCCTCTTCAACTTGGGAGGCCCCGGTTCGACCCTTGGCAACGTAAAATGTTGAAGTTTTTATCACTTTTTCTCAAATGAAAAGCAAAAAAACAAGGTTTACATGGTTGAAAATCGAACCGTCGACCTGTGGGTATAGATTTATTGCTTTTACCACTTTGCTAATGAGCTATATTGCTATACTTTAAGGTAAAAAATATATATAATATAATAAAATTCAATTTTTAGTCGGGTTTTGACCGAAATTTACAAAATTTCTAAAATCAAAACCGAACTAACTCGGTTCAGTTTAGTTTAGGACCAGATTTTTAGGTCAGTTCATTTTGCACATCCCTAGTTACCGGCCTTACTTTATGTACAGTGCTTCCAAGAACTATGTCCTATTATACATCAACATTTACATGCAAATGCAAACATACTACACAAGCACATAGCAATATGAAATAATGATGCATGGACATGGTAAAGTCACACAATAATAATAGAATGATGCATGATCCTGGCGTATGCTTAACTAATGCACATAGATATAAAATGGCACACAAGGAATAACATATTTACATGCTAGAATAATAATACACAAACATGGTATTTAATTATAAACATGCAATAATAATAAAACATGTGAACCATGATAAATATGAATCAACAAGTCAAACAATTTATTCATGGCATGGTAATTATGGCAAAATTATGTTATCAGCAAATATAAGCATGTTAAATAATAAAATATTAACAAATAAAAGCGATAAAAAGTAATAAATTAAACGAGAAGCGAGATGAGAATGGCTAACATGTTTCACGAATATCCTCTCCATGATTGCTCCATATTCCGAGTTTCGGGGTAATAAAACATTTTATTTGAAAAATGAAAGAAAATAATTTTAAAACTAAAATAAAGTTAATTAAATGCTTTTAAAAATGAGTTTAGCTTAAAAAGAAATTAAAATGAATAACTTTGAAAATCTAAATAGAAAAATAGCTTAAAAAGCCAAAATAAATGAAAAATATTTAAAAATGGATTCTAAATAAAAAGGATCTTAGAAAAGCATTTAAAACTATCATTTGATTAATTATGTGAACCATTAATTTACAATATGAGTTTCCATCAAGTTAGGCCTCAAAATATGAATATTGTACCTTGGATGGACATGTCTCACATCATAAATTATTGAACACATAATCAAATCATTTATTTGAAAAGCTAGAAAATAAAAAAAAATTGTGATCCATATTCTTGCATTTGGAAGATTTTTGTGATCAACAAAGAACACAATAATAACACAAATGAAACACAAAAACATGCTAATTTTATTAAAAAACAAAGCAAAAATTAAACTTACCATGGAAAATATAAATTTTTTTAAAGAAATGCAAAATTTCATATTTAAATAAAAAGGGGAAAATGAATTAGGATTTATTTATTGAAAAGGGATTTGAGAAATAAGTGCAAAAGATACCCACTTTATTCACCATAAAAAGTTAATTACTCAATAAAACAACAAAAACGATTTGGTTTATTTTTTGTTTATGACACTAAATAAAGCTCCAATTAAACATAAAAATAAAAGGAAATTTTGATATAATTAACTAAATAAAGCATAAACAATATTAAAAGGAACATGTAAATAATAAAATTACAAATTAAGCAAATAAAGAAGAAGTAGGAGTAGAGATTGCAAATAATAAAATATAAAAATAATAGAAGCATAAATAAGACATAAAAATGAAGAAAAATTTGAGAGTTGGGTGTAGAGATTGAGAACTTAATAATAACATGGGCAATATATAATATTTGGACAATAAATAAAATGCTTGAAAATTAAATTGCAATAAAACTAAATGTTAATAGATGTTAGTAAGAGTTAGTAGCTTGAGATTTATATATTAAGATTGATAACAAGAGGTATATAATGCAATGGATGATGCTAATGCAATGCATGCTCACATAAGCATTAAATAAATCTGGGGTGCATGCAAAGTATGATGCATGATACAAATTCGGGAAGCATACAAGTATGCATCTAAAAGATCTAAAAATGAGCAAACACATGATAGTGATATGCATCAAGCAAATGATATGCATAAAGTCACATGAATGCATGAAAATGCAATAATGCAAGAGAAATTAAGGGAGAAGTAGAGAATATATTATAATAATTATAACAAGAATAAAGAAAAGGTTAGTAGAGATGAGAAAATAATATTAAATATGAAATGGACATAAAAATGACAAGAAATAAAACTTACATTAGGTTATAGACACTAAATAAGCACAAATAGCATTTAAGAGCTATATTTAAAACACAAACTCAAAATCAACATAAACTTGACTCAATCAAAGCATGAAATATGTAAATAAAGATGCCTAAGACTAAAATTGAAATAGAAACACATAAATAAGGTACTTGTATCAAAATGATAGCAATAATCACCAAGAACACAAGCTATGAACATTAATGCTCTCAAATCAACACAAAGTTTACAAAATCCATAAATAATGATCTATGATGAAAACACAACCAAAATGACTTATAAACAATAAAAACCCTAAATTAGAACATAAAATATGCATATTTATATCTAAGTAATAGTACAATAACAACCAAGACGTGATTAAGCACAATCAAGCAACAAACATGCACAAAACACATTAAATAAGACTTTAAAGTAGAATACACATCAAAATAAACCATAAATCATAAACATAATCATAAAAAATTTCAATTAGAAGTCATATAAACATCAACAGGCATAATCACTGTAGACGGCGGGGTTTAGTGCGCGCCCAAGTTTATTGCAACCGCGACACTGTTTGAGCTCAGGGCTCTAGGGAAGACACTAACCACTATCACAAAGACATGGCGTGGAGATGAGGAGTCACCACCCAGGGTAATAACTGGGACAAATCGAAAGTGGTGGTAACTCAATTCTCTAATACAAGCTAGCATCACAACCAGGAGTTCTGGATACGGAATACCAACTTCTTTTAGTCTTGTGTTCATTTAGATTTATTTTATTAATTACTATCTTATTCCCTAATTACATGCAATTTCATTAAACCCTAATTTGAACATCCATCTAACCCTAAGACAACCAATCAATGA
>CATIWM010630527.1:0-13889 GCA_949671775.1 Mallotus repandus
ATTCAATTAATACAATATATAATAAATTTTAAATAATTTTTATTGAACTGAATATTAATTTAAATTATGAACATTTCATTTTATTGAAAAATTAAATTATAATTTTAATTGAATATTTTATAATAAAAATAAAAATTTATATTTATTATATGCTAAAAAATATATACTATATATTTCATATCAAAATAGCAATGTATTATACTACTATTTTAGTCAGTTTACAAGTTAACAATATATAATAAATTTTAAATGATTTTTATTGAATTGAATATTAATTTAAATTATGAATATTTCATTTTATTTAAAAATTGAGATACACATTAAAAACACAAATTTTCACTTAAAAACTATAAAGTTTGAAATTTTATCATCATAAAACGAAAACCAATTAAACAAACAAAAATCAAATAAAAAATCAGAAATTTTCATTGATATCTCACTTTTGGTGATGATAACATTATACCGGTGTGTCAGGTTTGCAAATGCCATGGCAGCACTATGTTGCGCCATGTCAGCGCAGTGTGACACGTGTCACTATGTCAGATGCCACATGGCGTGCCATGTGGTAATCTTTGGCCGAAAATCGGGGTTAGGTACTTTATTGATAATAAAACGAAAGGTTAGAGAGTTTTGTGTTACATTTTAAAAGTTATGTATTTTTGTGGTATGAAGTCCAAAACCTGGGTACCTTGAGTATAATTTACCCATATTTTCCTTGCTATTCATATTCTTCATTGTACTCTGTCACTCACTAGGTATTTTCTCTGAAGATACTAGTTACCTCACTTTTATCTTTTTCAGGTTAATATCATAGCATATAAAATAACATTTTAATATAGCACTATGACATACAACAAGATGATTATGAGATAGGAAGTTAGGCAGGACGAGACAAAGATATGTGATACTCTAGGATTTGATGTATCATATACTTTTTTTTGCTTTATTATGTGTAGGTTAGTTTATACAAAAAAGGGTTACAATCATTTTAGAGATAAACTTATATATATAACAATATTGTTCTCTTGACATTTTTCCGTATTTTTGAGATGCTCAACATATGATCTAACCTTTATTTAATTTGCTACTATAAGTATATTACATAACTCAAAATAGGTTCCTTAACATTTATAGTTGTGTATGATAAGAATTTATACATCGAGAAAGATTCTCAATTGAATATTTAGAAATTTTGAGTTTATTTGAAAGTGATATCTCTTTGCATCGGTGCTTTAGTTATATAATTTGGGGGATGCGAAGCTAACGGTGGGGAGGGATGCCACAAAAACTCTACCACAATCTTCATTAAGCATCCATATAACTTGGAAATGAAATGGTCTATTCACAATGCTTTTTGCATTTTTAGGTGAAGTTTTGAGTAAATTGGGCCTATGGTCAGATTGAATCTTAGGTAGGTTATACACATTAGACTCTAAAAAACTTTGGCTCCACTGAAAATTGCAAATTGCTTTATTAAGGATGATGCTCCATTAGCAAACCGCTTGACCATATAAATTGGGGACCTACCGATCCTAGATCATATACACAGGAGTTATAAAACCAAACAATATATAATAACCCAATATGTTTGTAGTCTCGCTTTTTTGCTCTAAGGCATGTAAATTGCATTAAAATCACCCCCTAATACCCATAGCCCAGTAATCCCATTTTTAAATTGGATAGGAGTCTCTAAAGTCCCTTGCGAATTGAAGAGTTTGGACTTGTATAGATAAAAGTAACATAATAGGTATTTGACATATTTTGCTTAACAATAGCATGGATATACTACTAGTTTCTTTCCAAAATCACCAACTCCACATTCTAATCCCACACTACCTAAATTCCCCTTACAATGCCTCGAGCTTCTATTCTGTGAGACTTGGCGAAGCCACTCCTGTTTATGAACATCTCAGCTTTATGTCCATTTACTTTTGGCTCAAACAACTCCATTACATTCAGTTTATTACTATTGACCAAAGTTTTAAAGGTGCGACAGAAATTTGGTGAAGTAGCTTCTTAATAATGCAAAAATAAAATCGATAGATCCATAAATGAATAAAAATGAGTTGAAATACGTTAGTCTTGATGTAAAGCCATTTCAGGGACACAGGTACCTAAGGTCTCTTAACCATTTTAAGGTTTTCATTATCCGGTATATCATCATCCTCCATGCCTTCAGATTCATACTCTGCATCCATGCCATCATTATCAGTACTCAAGAGAATAGTCTCTTATCTCCACTATGTCCTTTTTCATTGACCCGTTGGGTCAAATTCTGACACTTGACAGCAGGCTACTTTTGAGTAGGGGAGAGCATCGGTCGGTTCAGTTGTCAAAACCTATAAATCGATCAGTTTGAATGTTATAAATTTGGTAACCGAACTGACCGATTTAAGGTATAAAACCGAACGGTTGGTAACCGAAATAATTCGATTTCTTCAGTTCGGTTTATCGGTTTGGGCCACTATAGACCGGGCTTTAGAAATTGAAAGCCCACAGATTGATAAAAAAAACATTAAATATAATATGAATAAAATTGGCCCATCTGTTTGGACATAATCATTTACAAAAAAATATTAGCCTACAAATCAGGCAATTAAGGCGTATCCATTCTAATTCTATAGAATATAAAGTAACAAAAAATTAAGTACAAAATAAATTGGCCTTTTTATTATCTATACAAAAATTGTCTGCTATTTATAAAAATATAGCAGACAGTATAAAAAATCTTATGTGCATGTAAACATAGCTTCCACTTAGTGAGTCTCCAAAATACATGTCCCTGCAAAGAACATACACAAAAGAATGGGAAAATGAGGCTCAGAATAGATTAGAAAACAAGACTAAAACTGTGAAACATATAAAATTAAAATGAGCCTCAAAATTTATATGTATCAGTCAATCCAAGAATGCAACCACATTTCTGATAGCTTAGAAAAATTAGCCGCCAAAGAAACTTAAGCAAGCACTCTTGTCATAATCAGAATATATAAGGGTGGAAGCTTTCATCATAGCCTCAAAGTTGTGCACCAAATGCATTGCAACAGCTACATGGGCACCTTAATAAAGAGTCTGAACATCATGTAGGTCACAGAAACAGGCATACAACACATTCAACATAGTGCACAACTCAATCAAGCAAAGTAGCAAACACAGATAAGCACCTAGCAGCAGCAATCAAGCAAAGCAGAGCAATGGAAAATGAATCAGGCAGTCAGGCATAAAAAAAGGTAAAAAAAATTAAGTACTAAAATTTACTGATAAGTTATATATGTTAGGATTTGTTTAATGTATTGATCAAGTTAGAGCATGTAGTTGATGCAGAAGGGCCAATGCCTGTTTGGTCAGCCAGTTCTGCAAAAAAAATAACAAAAGTATTAGTTGAAATTCATTGTAAATGAAAAAAACATGATATTAAAGAAAACAAAGAAATTATACCTCTTTCAAATTTTTTCAACTCATCAAGATTCTCTTCAACTGATATAGGCTTCTTTGCCAATTTGAAGTGCATATTAATGCCTCAACTATCTTAGGAGTTAGAGAACTCCTAAATGAATCTAGAACACGCCCACTAGTACTAAAAGCACTTTCAGATGCCACAGTTGATATAGGGACATCAAGCACATCACGTGCCATATTAGACATAATAGGAAACCTGTCTGAGTTGATTTTCCACCAACGGAGGACATCAAAGGCATCATCTTCCTCCACAATTTCCTTAGATAGATATATTTCTAGTTCAAATTTTTTATTGTAAAAGCTTCCACCAGAATCCATTTTATGCTTTTTGAATTTTGCTTTTAACAAAGATAAAGATTTCCCAGGCACAGGCAGATCAGAAGGGCAGCAACATTGGTGGGCTCTGAATTGCTTCCACCAGAAGTAGAACCATATAGGACAAAATACTCATCAAACAAGACAGATAGATTAGATTTCACAATTGTATACAATATCAAGCCTTTATCATCACCATACATTTGCTTGAGTGAGTATTCCATATACTCAAGCTTGTCCCTAGTATCCAGAATATTTGTAAGAAATATCAGAGTATTCATTTTCTCTGGGTCACCCTAGTATTTTTCAAATTTAGATTGCATTGAAAGCCCTATTGAAATAACAGAGAGATCAAATGATTTTTGCCACTCTTTCAATATGTATTGCAAGTCAGAGATTTCAGAAAAAAAGGAATTAGCAGTGACATAGAGAGAACCAGAAATCCGCAAAGTCATGTCATAAAAGAGCTTTAGCATTTTAACAATTTTCAACGCATATTGCCAATCATCATATTTTGGCACATCTCCCTTTAAATCTGCTCTAAAGGAACTCTCATGTTCTTCATACTTATCAAAAGCTCTCTCATACAAACAAGCAGTTTTAAGCATCAGATAAGTTGAATTCCACCTAGTATTAACATCAAGACATAAAGTAGACTCAGACTCAATACCAACAAATTCAGAGATTTCTTTAAATTTTCTAAGTCTCATAGGTGAATTTCTTATGTACCTCACAACTTTTTTAATTTTTTTAACAGACTTAGAAGATTCTTTCAAGCCATCATTCACAAAAAGATTCAATATATGAACTATACACCTTATATGTACAAATTTTAATCTAAAACCAGAGCAAGTTCCCCAAGACATGAGCTTCTTTTTAAAAAATTCAGAGTAGTGTCGTTTGAAGAAGCATTGTTAACAGTTACAGCAAACACAAATTTTAATCCCCAATCAAGCAAACAATTTTCAAGAGCCTTAGCTAAGTACTCTCCCCTATGAGAAGTAACACGCACAAAAGACAAAATCCTTTTTTGAAGCTTCCATTCATTGTTAATAAAGTGGACAGAAACACACATATAGTTGAGTCTTTGAATGGAAGTCTAAGAATCAGTTGTTATGCTTATTCTATGAGACTGGTTTTGTATAAATAACTTAAGCTTCACCCTTTCATCAAGATATATGGAGTATCAGTCTCTAGAAAAAGTTCATTTAGATGGAATTTTGAACCTAGGGCAACAAGTTTTAACAAATTTTTTAAAGCCATCACCTTCGACAAATTTGAGAGGCAATTCATCAACAATCAATATATGTGCAGTGCTTTACGGATGGCTTCTTGGTCAAAATTCCACGTGCCTATTACTCCTAGTTGAGAATTTTATGCTTCAGAATCATCAGATGCAGGTAGTAGTGTTAAAAGAGACTGCCTACTGTCTTTACTATGGGGCATTTGAGTGTAAGTCAATATATGATTCCTAAGACTAGAAGTGCCATTTCTTTTAGTATCAGTACAAAATTTTTTACCACAATATTTGCACTTGGCAGCAGGCCCCCCTGTTTCATCCTTTGTTTTATCAAAATGCAACCAACACTTAGATCTAGCTTCCATCCCTTTTCTTTTTTTTTTTGGCAGGCTCAGTCTGCTTCTCAGGATTAGCAGTCTGTGTTTCTAGGATTGGCATATCCTGTGTTGCTTCCACCCTCAAATTATCAGTGGCAGGAATACTGCCACTGTCAGGTTCCATCTAATAAAAACAAATTAGATACCAAGACGACAATATTAGTTAAACTTAGCAAATCATACGAAAAAATATCCTAAATACAATCATTAACATAGATACCAAAATATACAAATAATATCCCTTTATACAGAAGACTGAGCCTTAGCCAGAGCGCAACCAGATTCATAGTGAAGAGTCAGTGACAGAATATGGGAACAAGCTTCCACCCTTATTAATTTTGCACTCGAAATTATAGTGTTAGGCTCAGAGATCAAAAAATGTATACAAAATAAACAGATTGACAAGTTTTGAATCTATTTAGAAAATAGCTTCCATTTAAGCAGTTAAGCAAAATGCTTAACTTATAACTGAAACAAAAAAATCAACTATCAATTAAACAAAAAAAAAATCACATTTTGTTAATTAAATAGTCTAAAATTATACGAGATCTACAAATACACACTGAATAATATAACAAAGACATTGAAAAATAAAATTTTTTTAACTATTATGATTTGCATGCAATGTATCGACAAAAACCTACACATACATAAAATAAACACAACATAATCAATTTTTTTTAAAAAATTTAATAAAATTAAACCAGATCTACAAAGTATCGACATAAAAGTCCACAAATATCAAATTAAACACAACAATATCAATTTTTTTTGTTAAATCTTATAAATTAAACCAAATCTACAAAAAAGAACTCGAAAATATAAATCAAAACATAAATATTTAATTTTTTGAATATAAATCATCAAAATAATCATGTTATATGCAAATATATATAAAAAAAAATTAAAGACTTTACCCTAATTAGATCTCATCACATGAATGATTGCAAAAAATATTTCACAATGAGATCTCATGGTTATTGACACTCAGAGTGCAAAAAAAACCACTGAATAATCGAAGCTTCCACCAAATCCATTAATTTATGTCACTCATTTCACTGTAATCTAGAGTTATAGAGAAGAAAAAAAGAACTTGCATCTAGATCAAGTGTTAATTAAAGAAAATATGAAGAAACAATCGAAGAAATAGGGGGCCAACACTATTTTTGGGTTCTGAAAGGGAGAAGAGAAGAAGCGACTCGAGAGAGAAAAAGAGGTGGGAGGCGGCAGCGACAGGTAATGAATTAGGTTAGAATGTTTAGGAATAATGAGTTTATATAGTAGGCGATATTATTAGGGTTAGCTGGGTTAGGGTGAACATGGACCGATGACTTTTTTTTGTTATATATATATATATATATATATATATATATATATATAATTAGAAATTTTGATTTTCGGTCAGTTTGAGTTGGTAAAATATAAAACCGAACTGATTTTTTAAAACTGAAATTCTCTTACTTATAAATTGAATCGACCGAATAACTTATCACCAACCGAACTGATTAAGTAAATCGATTCAGTTCGGTTCGATAAATTCGGTTCGACCGGTTTTTGCTCTCCTCTACTTTTGAGTATTCTATATTGATGGACTCAAGATAACAGCTAAGTGCATCTGTGGGTCCTTGTCCTTAGTGATAAGCCTTTTAGTCTCAACTCTTGTGGGCTTTAAGGTGGTATGTAAGAAGTTGGGATTGGGTGTCATTAATGGACTTACATTCTCCTGATTTCTTTATGTAACATTGGCTCCATTTGGGCGATTATTTTTGGTTCTATTCTTTATTTTTTAAAATTCCTTCCTTACATGGTTCTAGTTCCTGTCATAATCTATTTCTGTATTAGCGTTATTTCCATCATCAACCATAGTTACCTCCTCCAAAATCACAAATCTTGACCCAGACGCTTGATTCATGGGATTATACGATTTACTTACCTCATCGTAGCCTGTTTCCTTTTTATGCCTCAACCTTCCTTTCTTAGAGGCTATCATCCATGGCCTAAAGCTAGGGCTGGTTTTTGGAGCTGCCATTCTTGGCTCTGCTGGGACCTCATTGCCTGCTTCATTATCCCTTTGATCCACATAGTCAGTGGCTGGTTGAGTTGAGCAGATGCTGCTAACATGCCTAAATTTGCAATAAATAAAGCATATTTATTGGAGGCATTCATACTCTACTTTACGTAGTTTTCCATCCAAGCAAAATTAGGATACCGAAAGTCATCCTTGCAAACTTACCTCTTTCTGCTGCCTTAGTGTAGGCGGCGGCACACCGTGGTGCTTACACTTAGTATTATAATCGATTCACACTACCTTACCAATTAGATTCCTAATCAATCGCAAAACTCGGTTGTGATAGTAATGAAGTGGTATGCCTAGGATCCTTATCCATGCTACCACTAACTTCATCTTTTCATCTTATGTATTGAATTGTGGAGTCTAGAGCTATATGTATATATACGTTTTCGATCGGTTCTCCGTTTTAACCAATTTCTTAAAATTTTTAAAAACTCAACCAAACTAAACCAGTCAGTTCAATTCGATTATTCAGTCCGGTTCAGTTTTTGCACACCCCTATCACCACATCATCCGACATAATTTCAATTCCAATTTCCTCTTCTTCAGGCTACTCTTCCACATACATTGGATTATGTAAAAATTTATCCTTTAAGGATACAAAGCCCGAATTGTCTTCATTATCTATTTGTTCACGAAAATGAGCTTTTCTCTTTGATCTATCATCTTCCATCGAAGGAGGAGGTTCTTTTTCCTAGCTAGGACTTGGTGGAGTCATTGGATTAAAAAGTTTTTTTAACTAAGAAGATCTTTAGATAATCATGAGAGCCTCTATAAAATGAATAAATTTGGTTAATCATGAAGAAATTATGCTCAAAGTGATCTTAATAACCAAAACATCAATAACTATACTTAATTAGGAAATATTCCGATTTTGAATTCATCTTTATCCATATATGTCTTATTATAAGACAACTAATACAAAAATATTTTTTTTTATAAAAATAAAGCTAAATATCAAAATTGTTTTCCTAACAATAATCGAAGCATATCTTAACTCTAATATGTATTTTATGGTAGGTCTAATTTACAAAAATATTACACTCCTTTTTAGAATATAAAAAAAAGCAACTATTTTTTAGAATCATCGTTTTTACTTGAAAAAAAAAAATCACTTATAACACCTATAATGTCTAAAATTTGAATACATATCATTTAAAATTGGAAATTGAATATGATCAATACGTGCCTATTAGCTCATATTATAGATAATAATAATTAGTTTTAATGGGTGTTTCTATCCTTAAATTTACTTATTTTTATCAATATATGTTTACTTTTAATATATCAAATTTGCACTTTACGGTAATTTTATGCCGGTTCAAATTGGCGTGTACCACATCGACATGGTATGCACACTTATAAATATATTTGTTAATGTGGAAAATTAGTAAATAAAATGTTAATTTTTATAGTCATAACTTCACTCATTTTTGCATGTGTATTCTCAATTTTTTTTTTACTAATTTAACTTATCAATTTTGTAAATTATTTCAATATTAAACAATCAAATTATTTTTATTTAGATTATCAATTTTATAATTGAAAATAGAAAAAAATGACACCATAAATTGTCAATAGTTATTATTATTGGCAAACTATAAACTCAGTCCCCATAAAATTTAAATATATTTACCGTTTGACTAAAATATTATTTGTAATTATTTCAAGGACAATGTCGATAATTGTAAAAATTTATTAAATTCATAAATTATTTTAATTTATTTAATCTCAAAATTATATTTGGTGATCTATAAAATATTTTACTGTCACCATTCAACTCAGTTGCACGTAACTTGTACTAAGTGCTCGTAATAAGCTAGAAGATAATTCAAAACAACAGAACTACAAGATATTAAAATACAACTATTTACTATGTGAAGGAATGATGTTAAAAAAACCAACTATTTACCAATTTCTTTTTAGAATCAACCACTTCATTGTTTTCATTACAGCACCCTGATTTCACTATCATGCATAATTATTAAGTATTGGGATATTCTTTTTTCTCAAAAAAAACATTGAAAGATTCTTACCTAAATCTAGACTATTACACTAAATGTTACAGGTTTAATACAAATAGTAAGTGCTTTACACTTGGTCAATAAAAAAAAGATACGTGTCTTTGTCTTGCACATTCAACCGTTGAATGTAATAGTCTGAATATAGGTACACCTAATTATTTATGTCTCAAATAGTTTAC
Source organism: Mallotus repandus (assembly GCA_949671775.1). Classification (NCBI taxonomy): domain Eukaryota; kingdom Viridiplantae; phylum Streptophyta; class Magnoliopsida; order Malpighiales; family Euphorbiaceae; genus Mallotus; species Mallotus repandus. Next base: position 9,666 of record CATIWM010630527.1, read on the forward strand.
TAACTTGAGAATTAAAATGATCTAATTAATTAGTCTTGATTCTTTCTCATTCTTGTGCTTTTACTGTTATTTCCTCTTATATTATGAATCAATTATCCTCTAAAATTAACTCCGAATGAATATCATATACTTTAACTAATAATCAAATGTGTTTATATGATTTAATTTTATATTATCAACAAAAACAATACTTTTAAGTTCAATAAAATACGAAATCACATAACTTAGTTTGTTACAACAAATGACATGTATTTTAAATTAGAAATGATACATAATAAAAGAGATAGTATATACATACAATGTCAATAAAAATAAGGGTTAATCACCCTCTCTATTTTACTATATTATACAATTTGGTTCCTAACATTTGTTTTCATCCTTTTATTTTGCAATATTATACTATTTACCCCTTCTATTGAAGATAATGATAACCAAACCGAATCTAATCCTTTTGTTTCAATTGTAACTTTTGTTCTTTGTATTTATCCTTTGTATTCTATTTTTGTATGCCACTGCTGTTTATATACTGCCGATATTGTAAAATGAAGATGTGCTTCTCTCTCTCTAAAAATCTATTTCTAAGTTGGTATAAAAGCAGAACTGGCCACTTATTCTTTTGCTTCTAGTAGGTCTGTGTCAGCATCATCAGGTGTACAGTTTCGATGATTGAGAGAGAGAAAGTTTGTGTTGAGTTTTGGTTATTGAGTTAATTAATAAAGTTCTAAAAGGACTATTTTTGTGTCTGTGTTGTCTATTTCTCAAACTGATTTTCAGCTTGGGAGCTTTGGTTTAACCTCATGAGACTTTAGAATGAAAAGTCAAACTTTGATCAACATACCTTTCCGAAGGTCAAATTAAATTCCTAGAGTTAAATTTTTGGTTTGAAACTATCTTTTAAAATTATAGTGTGTCAGTGTAGACCATAGTCCTACGCATGTAATAAAATAAGGAACAATTTCTTAGGAGTAGTGACCAAGTAAAGGATATTCCAGGCAAAGGTAAAAAAAAAACTCTTGAACTTTTATGACAAGAGTAAATAGTACTATAAACTAAAAGAAGTACATTGAAGCCCATAAACTTTTAAAAATGGTTCAAATAGACATCATTTTTAACTGTTACTTTACAGATGTTAACTTTTAACTTTTGGGGCTATAAAAGGTACAAAAAGAGCCCTTAATGTTTAATTCTAGTATAATTAAACCTTAAATATTTTTAAATTTAAAATATTTATTAATTAACATTTTATTTTAAAAATTTATTTTGGAGTGTAAAATTGTTTTTAAAAATTAATTTATTCTTAAAATTTATTTATTTTGAAGCATATGTCACTTATATTCTTAAAAATAAATTTACACTAAAATTGACAAATTTTATTGAGAAGTATAAGAAATAACATTAAAAATTATTAAACTATGTATGTTTATTCTTAAAAAATAATTATTATTTAAGAATATTTTTATTTTTAAGAATAAAAATATTTTTATTCATGAAGGCATACCATTTCACAATAATTTTCATGAATAAGAATATTTTTATTCATAAAAGCATACTATTTCACAATAATTTTCATGAATAAAAATATTTTTATTCATAAAAGTAGTCTATTTCATAATAATTTTTATAAATAAAAATATTTTAATTCTTCAAAATAAAAATATTCTTAAAAATTATTATCTGTTAGGAATAAAAATATATAGTTTAGAATAATTTAAATCAATAAAATTTTAATGATATTTTATACACTTTTAAATAATTTTTGTCAGCGTGAATTTAATTTTAAGAAAGTAAGTGACATATGTTTTAAAATAAATAATTTTTAAGAATAGATTAATTTTTTTAAAATAATTAAGTTTTAATATAATTTTACCCTCTAAAATAAATTTTTAATCAATAAAAAATAAATAAATATTTTAAATTTAAAAATATTTAGGTTTTAATTTTACAAAAATTAAATAATAAGGGCTTTTTTTTACCCTTTATAACCCCAAAAGTTAAAAGTTAACATATGTTAAGTAATAGTTAAAAAAGGTTTATTTGAACCATTTTTAAAAGTTTATGAACTTCGATGTACTTTTTTTAGTTTATGGTGCTATTTGCTGTTGTCATAAAAGTTTAAGGGTTTTTTTAACCTTTTGTCAATATTTTATTTAAGAATATTCTTGGACAGGTGTCAAATTAAGATTAGTAAAAGTATATATTTTTGTCCTTTAGTGTGAAATAATACCTCTTTTAGTTGTAATCTAATTACAACTATACCACCAAACCTTTGTCTATAAATAGAAGGTTTGAGGTATCATTTTGGCAAGGACAACCAATGACAAGAGAGAGAAAATTTATGTAGCAAGACTTAGAGAGAGAAAAAATGAGTGAAAAATAGTAAAAATAACTAAAACTATGCTAAAATAAACACTCTCCTCATCCACCCTCTTTCTCTCACACTTCTCTAATCAATTTAGACCCATGTTCTACTTAAACATAACGCTAAATACTATTTGATCCCTTTAAAATCCCAGCACAAAAATCAAATAAAAATAAACCCACATCAACTAAGAATCAACCCAAACTCAACTAAGTGCTCACTTATCCCTATTTGCTTTCAATCTCCATTTCTTCAATTCAATCCTTGTTTTTATGAGTTTAATCTCATATTTTGAGGCTAAACACTTTCTAAAACACACTTCTCTTCATCTTGGTTTGATTTCTTGGGTTTAAGGCCTTTATTTTTTATTTTTGTTGCAAGAAAAGCCAAGTTTTCACTCGTGCATCGAAGGGGATAGCTGGAATTGCTTGATTGACAACCGACTGACTATTCATCTTGCAATTCTAGCCATTCAACATGAATTTCAACTATACAGGGGGCAAATCTGGCCATCCATGTTTGAGCCTTCGAATCATTCTCCCCTTGCTTCGAAATGATTCCGATAACGGTTCTGATGACTCATATATGTTTAATGATGATCATATATCATCTAAATGTGTCTCAAAGGTCCTAGGATGATCTAATTTTATTTTTTTCTAATTTATTTTCATTTTAAAAATATTTTTCTTTAATATTCATCTTTTGTTCTAATGCTTATTCATGTTCTTGTTTACTTTGATTTTGATTGAACTTTTGGTTGATGATTGACATTGTGTTAATTGTTAGGCATTCTTGATAGTGATTTTGAGTGTGTGATTTGATTATATGCTAATTTAGTGACTTAATATTGTGTGTTTTGTGCGTAAAACTATGTGTTGATTGTTGTGTATACACATTAAGTGAGATATGTGCATTTGTGACTCTTGTTGTGATTCTTATATGCATACTCTTGTTTTGATTTTTATTGATTAATTTATGATAATTTTGGAGTCTAATTGTTATTATTATTAATTATGTGTGCATTTTGTGATTATATGTGCATTTTGTGCTCTTAGGAGTATTAATTGCCCATAAATAGTTGAATTTGTACTACTTAGAAACCTAAATGTAATTTGTGTTCTTTCCATTGAATTCTAATTAATGTTTCCTTGCTTTAATGATTAATTTGTGATATTTCTCAGTCCATTTTGCGAATTTTACATATTTGTGTTTTTGTTCTCATTTTGTATATACCTAGATCATACATCATTTTTATACTTCTATTTGACTTCTAATCAACTTACTATTGTTTTATCACTTGATTATTGTCTCTAATCAACTCTTGTTCTCTTATTGATAATTACCAATTTCCTTGTTTCTTGTATTTTTTCATTTCATGCATTCTCACATGATTGATGCATATCATGTACCTTTTGCATATCATTACAATGTGTATGAATCATTTAGATCTTTTAAGTGCATTTTACGTGAACCTCGACATGCATCACTATCATTCTTGCATGAATTTTAGAATTGCATCATATTGCATGCACCCCGAATTTATTTAATGCTAGTGTGAATCATGCATTTGCATTTACATCATGCATTTTTCATATATATATAACTCTACTAACTACTAACATTTACTTTTGTTGCAATTTACTTTTCAAGTATTTTATTTATTGATATTGCTCATTTTATTATCAAGCTCCTAACCTCAATCTCTATAATCAATCTCCCATTCTCTATATTTTTATTATGTACAATTTACATTTTTATGTTAATTTTCTTTAATTTATCTTTATTTTATTATTTATTTTATTTTTGCTTATGTTCATTTATTCTTGCGTGCAATCTCTACTCCCAATCTCATTTTCTATTTATTT
>CATIWM010630579.1:0-14657 GCA_949671775.1 Mallotus repandus
TAAAAAAAATTCGCAAAAAAAAAACACAGTACCATTATTTCCGACTGGAAATTGGCTATTTCCGGTAGGAAATAGCAGGGCAAAATAAATGAAGAATGATGGCCATATGGCCATCATTCTTGCAAATTAAATTTGAATGGGCCTTTTTCCCTTTTTTTAATAAATAAATAAATAAATAAAATTTAAAAAAGGGACCTAAGAAAAAGAAAATTTACAATTTAGTTTAAAACCAATAAATCATATCCAATCAATTTAATTTCACAGTCTATTTTCATCATCGGGTGCTCTGTCGCATCCATGCTCTAGTCATTCCAAAATTGGGTGCTTACAGGTACTTTCAAATAAAACCCTATCCAATTTTTTCTTTCAAATAAAACCACGACCTTTAAAATGTTATAAAAAAGAGCCCTCCTTGGATGACTATGCTGATAATGCTGAGTTTTTTGTTGAAATTTCATACACCTAGTATGCTAAGTTGAAATTTCATATACCTAGTATGCTAAGTTTTTTATTGTAATAACTAAGTTGCACTTTTATTTCTCTAAACAGTCTGTTAATCCAAAATGAAACACTCAACTGGAGGGGAGAAAATATCAATTTGGGGGAAAATGCATCGGTTACATCTCCTGTTACCAGTACAGTCATCCAAGTGGGCCCCATGGATCAGAAAAAAAGGTTTCATATCCTGTTACCAGTACAGTCATCCAAGGAGGGCTTTTTTTAATAACATTTTAAAGGTTGTGGTTTTATTTGAAAGAAAAAATTGAATAGGGTTTTATTTAAAAGTACCCCCAAAGGTTAGGGTTTTTTTTATCTAATTTTCCTTAATTGTATTAGTGAGCTTAAATCTATTATTTTTAATTCTAAAAAGTGGGTCTAAGTCTACCAAATTTTAAAAGAAATATGGATTTGATTTAATGGGCGTAATTCTACTTATTTTAATTTAAATGAAATGATCTATTTATTTTAGAAATGCTAAATTAATGGGCTAAACTAAGTCTAAATTTATTTTATTAAATAAAATGAGCCTAAGTCTAATTTAACCTAAATGGGCCTAAATTAATTTTAAAGTTAATTAAAGCATAAAACCAATTTTAAAAAGCCTATTATTATTTACGTTAATCTTACCTTGGGCTTGGGGCCCAAAATGAATAAAAAAACAAGCCCAAATGAATAAAATAAACAAATAATATATTAAACATACTGTGATTTCTAACCCTACATTTATTTACATACAACCTAAAATTAATCTAAAGCCACCATTGATTTTAATTAAGGTTTACCAAATAAACCCTAATTTACTAATCATTTTAAAAATGCAAAAAATTAAAATTCCACCATTTTTCTCTAGTGAGGCTATTACAATTCCTACGTATAAACTAATTAATTACATGCCCAAACAAACCAAATAGATAAACAAAACACACAGACTACAAAAAGGATACAAAAATGATAATAAAAATAAAATCTAATATAAAATAACTATATAATTAAAATCCATGGCATTCCATGGATCTTCACGGGTATTTTATCAACTACGTATTTTGCCAACTATGTCTTCTCTAAAGTGTTTATCTCCATAGTCAGGAAAGGAATAAAAAAAAAGAAAACAATAAAAGTGATTAGAATAACAAATAAAGAAAATAAAAATAAATGAAATAAAGAATAATAAAATAGAGAAAAAGAAGAATTAAAAAAAATAGAAGACAAGAAAATAAACAAAAAAGAAGAAGAATGATGTAGTGCATATGCCGTTTGATTACTCCTCAGAGTGGATTTAATCACCGTTTTTGGTATAGAATCTGTAGAATCTTGTTTCTTTTTTAGGCTTTTTGCGTGTTGAATGAATGTAAGAAAATTTTCTCTTCTTTAAAAGCTTCTGTGAGTTCTTCTCTGAATTTTTCTTTTCTGCCTTCTCTCTTTTCTCTCTGCGTTCTCCGCCTCTCTCTTTTTCTCTCTATGTTTTTTTCTTTCTGCCTCCTCGTTTTTTTTTGCCTACCCTCTTTTTCTTTTAACTTCAGCTCATAAAACAACCCTGTAGATTAGGTTGTTAGTAGGAGAAGATAAATTCTCTTATTATCCTAAAAAAACAACAGGATTAAAATGTTATTTAAATTCAAAATATTTCCAACTAATAAAATTAACAGGATAAAACTACACTTATTTATCCCTTTTTTTTGAAATTAATTTCTGACCAATGAGAATTTAAAGAAATAATTTTAAAAATTAAAAATTGTGTGACGGAGTCCGGTCGGAGGTGTGTAATTCCGACCAAAATTCTACATTTCTTATTGGAATTCCATAATTCCGATCGAAAATATGTAATTCTGATCGGAAATATGTAATTCCGATCTAGAATTTGCACTCCAGCCCACCTTTTCAACTTTCTTTATTTAAAAATTGACCTACAAAATTAATTGAAAATGTTGCAATTAAGTCCTTTAAAACCTTGCAATTTAGCCCTGAAATTCGAAATTCAAAATTCTAAGGATCTATTTACAACGAATTATCATCATCAGATCCTCTATCGCATTTGCACTACTATCTCGAAATTGGGTGCTTACAGTGCCCCCTTTTGTTGCTGTTTGCTTGACAAATTGCGACAAAGCAAATAAGCACAAAATTTCTAGGATAAAGAGTTGGGATACTTACCTAAGCATCTTAAAACTTCTGTTTGTAGTTGACTTATGTTGTATAACATAATGCAGAATGCTAAAGCAAATTTCACTATAATCCATATGGGATGTCTAGTGAAAAAAAATGGAAGATGCGCTATAGTTCCTATGGAACGTCTAACAGTGATGTTATAACTACAGTGTAGTGTCTAGTTGATTACACTATATTCCCTATGGTACATCTAGTGAAGTGAAATTAGCTATATTCTCTATGGGACGTCAAGCTATGTGATAAATTTTGCTATATTCCCTATGGGACGTCCAGCGAAATGATGTTATAACTACTGTGTAGTGTCTAGCAAACCATGATCTTACTATAGGTCCTATGGAGCATCTAGTAAAAGAACTCTCATTATAACTATTGTGTAGTGTCTAACAAAAGTGAAATTTAAAATGTTGTTATAGCTATTGTGTAGCATATAACGAAGTGAAACCTGGTGTCATAGCAACTGTGTAGCATATAACGAAATTGAAATTGAAATTTGAGTTATAACTATTGTATAGCATATAACAAAGTGAAATTGAAAATTTAATTATAGCTATTATGTAGCATATAACTGAATGAAATTGAAAATTTCACATGCAATGCATGCAAGAATCAAATCTTTTATGCTGATTAATTATGCATTTATGCCAATAATTTAATAATTCATAGAATTATTAAATTATGTCAATGATTGTATAGTTTTCTGACTTTAATTAGGAATTCATTCCTAATTAAATTTCAATTTAGGACTAAATTACTAGAAAAAATATTGAACTTGAATGCAAACAAACTTATTGGACTAAAGTGGACATTTTCCACTTTATTATATCCTTGTCAACTTCTTCTTTCCCTGATCATTCTCTTTTGCTTTTCTTTCTTTTTCTTTTCACTTCCTTTCACTTTCACTTAAATTTTCTATTATGGCCCCACATTTTCCTCAAAATAATTTAGGCTTGAATGAAGGTGCAACTCTGCTTCCTCTGACCCAATTAGACTTACATCGGTGTTCAAATGCTAGTGATGAGGTAAGCTCTGCTTCTTCTGTAAAATTTAATTTTATTTTGTTTAATTAGTGACTAAAATTAGATAGGATAATGCACAAATAAAGTATGCATGTTAATAAAATTAAAGAACAATTTTATGGATTAGCAAAATAAACCATGAAAAAAGTTTTAGTGGAAAACGTAGGAATTAATCATGAAAATCAAAGTTAAATTGCATGCAAAATCAATTCGGAGTCAAGATTTCTGATCGAAAATCTGAATTTCCAATCAAAAATCTAGAATTCTGATCAAAATTATGGATTTCTGATTGGAAATCAAGTCTTCCAATTATCAATTTTTCAATTTTTTTAATTTAAATTTTTAATTAATTAAATTTTTAATTTTTTTAAAGTAAAATAATACTAATAATAAAATAAAGCAAAATATAATTAAAATGCGAAGTAAAATAAAATGAGGGATTTAAGAGAAGAAAATAATTTTGTCTTTTCTGAACTCTAGTCAGAAAGCATTGAAATTTTTGGGTTGCTTTCACTTGGCTCGAGAGCTTTTCCATGGCCTTCCTGAGCAGGTGACTCGATATGTCTGGGCATCTGGCTTCAAACATTTTATTGCTACTCTGCCTACTGAGCGAGGGAGATCAGACCATTATTCTTTTTTCATGCTAATTGAGAGGTGGATGGATACCACCTACACTTTCTACACACGAGTGGGTGAGCTGACAATATCACCGATGAGCTTCTCAGCTATCACTGGGATTGCTTTTGGAGGTACTCTGATTCCTTTCGATATTAGTTACTGTAATCTATCTGAGGTCTCTAGGAACCAGTATGTTTGTGACTTATTTGGATTTGTGCCGACATGGAAGATCATGCTATCCTCTCTTGTTAGATCATCCAGAAGGCAAGGTGTTTTCTCTTAATATTGCTAGGCACCACCTTATTTTGCGAGACCGGTCACGAAGTCAGTATTGCACTTCTTGGTCCTCTCCGTGACTTAGACCGAGTCACCAAATTCGATTGGGGTTTACAACACTCGCCTATTTATACTATAGACTTGACATAGTTTGTAGAGGCACAATCACTATGTGTAGCTTCTGGTAGATCTTGCATGTATGTCCTCTTACATCTCTTAATTTCCTTTCACCTGTAATTCTTTTATCTTATCTTGATAATTTTTCTTGCAGATTTGGAGTATCGAGATTGGAGTAATTCGAGGCTTTAATGTTGTTAGCCTCGATAGAAGCTTTCCACTTATGCAGAGATGGGGCTCTTCTCGGCTTTCTAGTATCAAGCATGATCTCCAAACTTATTGAGAAAAACTGAACACTTTGGAGTGGGACCTAGTAAGAAAAATAAATGAAATTATTAGCATTTCATAAGCTGTAAATATTAAATAAAATTTAACTAATTAAATACAAAAAAAATTGCACGTAAGGTCTGATTGGCGAGATGGTGCTGAAGATGTTCAGCGATATGATTTCATGATTGTTGCTACCAAACTTGAGAATATGAGAGTTTAGCTCCGTGGATATGGCTGCAAGATATGGTATCTTAGAGAACGTGTGTACTTTTAGTTTGCAGGACCTTCTAGGAGAAGCGTTCCTTCTCTTATACCAGCTTCGATGTTATGGAGTTATAGCTTGACTGACCCAGAGCTGAGGGCAGCTCTAGAGGGTTATGATGCTTCAACCCTACTTGAGCGTTCTCGTGACTATAAGCGATATATTGAAGAGAACCTACTAGAGCCAGTTCTTACTGATTTAGAGGAGGTATGATTTTATCAATCTCTTCTCTTTTTATTTTCTTGCTGACATCCCTCTTATTTCCTACAGGTTCAAAGAGTTGGTTCTCCCATTGTTGATGAAGAGATGGAAGAGCAGACTGAGACTGTTTAGACTGATATCGAGAGGACCAGTCATGAGCATGAGTCCCATACTTAGTATACTGGGACTGTTCAGACTGATACCGAGAGGACCAGGCATGAGCATGAGTCCCATACTTAGATGGAAGAGCAGATTAAGATTGTTCTACCAGTTTCACCCCTGGTGATATTTCACTCCTGGATAGATTGATGTATTATTGGGCTCCTGCAGTCCAGACTCCTATTGAGCAGCATATGTCTTTTCACCATACTCAGCTTCCTAGCTTTTCTCATCCAGATGCTTCTTAGGTGATTACAATTGGCTATTTTATCTATACAATCTAAATATTTAACGTTAATGTTAGTATGGAATTTGCATTGTAGGTTCCTCGGACGCAAGCAGAGTACTTGTATAACCTTGCCTCATCTCAGAGGTTATTTACCATGGAAGTTAAAGACAGCTGAAGAGTAAGTATTTACAACAAACATGCAAATGTGTGCATATTATGCATGATTCTAACTATTTAACTGCAATAGAGCTATGCTGATGATTTGGAGCGCCAGAACGAGCGACTTTGACAGTAGTTGGAGGGCCTGGGCATTGATCCTTATATCACTAGGACTTTAACCTCTAGGCCTCCTGATACTTATTATCACAATGATCTTACCAAAGGGTGGAGTCCTTGGCCAGACACTGGACCTCATAATGACTGAGCATATTTCAGAGTATCTTTTATCACCTCTGTCTTTTAACTACTTCCCAGTGTGTTTGTGCTTCCTGACTATCTTCTGATGTACTATTTATTTTCTAAATTCTAAGCTGTTTTGACTTCTTTTGTAGAACTAAATCATCTTTCTGTTCTTGAATGAGTTTAAAACTTTCTTTTCCCTTAAACCAATTTTCAATTAATAAATAAATATGTAAATAAGATAAAAGGCATAATTTAACCTTTTTTTAAAAAAAAAATCCTTTTGTCTATTTATCCTATTATCCTTTTATTTATCCATTATTTATCTAATTATATCCATTTATCTTATTATTTATCTATTTATCTTATCACCTATTTATCTATTAACTTAAATTTGATTTTCTCAAGAAAAGAAAATTTTAATCCCATCCAACTTCATTCTTTTCTCTATATAAGAACTCAAGAAAAAAAAAATCAATTTCATCATTCCTCTTTCACTTCACCCACATCATCACCTAAGCTTCTCTCCAGTTGATGAACAAATTCCTTAAAAGCCTTGATGGAAATGACTGGAACAAGCTTCTTCCTTTTCATGCTAAATCACGAAAATCCCTTCAACATTTGAAGATAGACAACAACCTCCTACATTCTGCTGTAACTTTCCGGGATGCTGCCAACCATATGTTCAAGTTTAATGGAAAAGAGCTATGTCCATTAATTGAGGAATTTGTTGCCTTAATGGGGTGTTCACTTGATTCGATTGCTATAATTGCTCTCCCTGACTTGGATATGCAACTTCCTGGCAAACTAGTTGCATTATTTGATATGCCCCCAAATGATATGTATCTATATGCTTCTCACCCTGGGATCATGAATCTATCTTCTCTAATTGTTGCTTATGAAACAAAGGATAAAAATAGTGTTGCTTGGATCATAACCGTATCATGCTGCCTATATGCTCAGTTTCTACTAGTTTATGCTCATGGAGATGCTGACACAATAATTGTGAGTATTTTAGAACAAATGGAGACTAGAGGTAACCCCACGCATGTCATTCATGCTAAGACTATCATTGGGTTAGACAATTTTAAGACACAAAACCGTCTTTTAGGCAGCTTGCTTCTCCTTCAGGTATGTAACCATAATTCTTTTTTTATTTTATTTATTTATTTATTTTAATTTTTTTGCCTTAATTTTTACCTAAGCCGCCCTTTTTGGGTTTTCAACTTAGCAGGTTTGCCCTAACTTTTGCCTAAGCCACCCTTTTGGGTTTTCAACTTAGCGGGCTTTATTTTTGCCTAAGCCACCCTTTCAGGTTTTCAACTTAGCAATTTTGTTATTTTATATCTTATATATTTTTCTCTTTTTTCTTTCTTGTTTCTTTTTTTCTTTCTTTTTTGGATTTGGTTACAAGAGAAGTTGAGTTTACTTAATGCTTATGCTAATCTCCTAACCTATCAACCTCATCAGTTATAGTCTCTTCCTTTGAGAATGAAGAACATACACGCCGCTGACCAATGGGTTAATTGGATGAAAAACATTGCAGATTCTGAGATCACATGGACGCCCTTGGTGGAGATTGAAATTTGTAACCATTGATTTATATGACCACTGTGTTCCTATTCCTGGGCTACGTTTCTCCACTTTCTTTTCCCCTTCTCACTTATTCCATCAATATGGACGTCCTCAATTCATTATCACTATTCTCACTGACTTTGAAAGCTTTCCTTTGAGACAGGATTTTCTAGACAAGGTGAAGAATTTATAGCCTCGAAGGACCTGTGAACGTAATCTGAACCTAAATTCTGATGTGACCACTGATGACACCTACAAGGCTTGGGTTGTTATGTAGATTACTAAACCACCAAGATTTTCTAGCAAGAAGAGGGCTCAAATGCAAGGATGAGTCACAAAAGAAGAAACAAAAGATATAGCTAAAAAGTGGTCTCATAGTTCTAGTCTTTAAGCTTGTATGTTCTGTTTTCCTTTAAGTACTTATGCCTTATAATAAAGATAGAACGCAATGTTAAAACAGAAATTCCATTTCAATTCCATTCATTAATTAGGGTCAAAATGAGTACATTTGCTACATCATATGAAATAACTCATGTTATCAGTTAGTCCTTTCGAATTTTCTAACTGAATATTTTTCTCTCTCATTTTCATTTTCCTAATTTTTGCCTGATTAGCCCTTTGCAGGTTTTCTAATCAGCGGGACCACTTTTATTTATTCCCTAATTTTTGCCTGCCTGCCCTTTACGGGTTTTCTGAACAGTGGGAATGTCCTAACTTTTACCTGACTAGCCAGCAGACTTTTATTTCTTTATACTACTTTTATTTTTATTTATTTATTTACAGGTAGTATTTCTTAATACAATCCAAGTTGACCAGCTCTATGAACTTATTTCTTTCAAGATCTGATAACTTTGCAGCTCCCTTAGGCAAAACCTCTTTGACTAAATACGGTCCTTCCTAGTTCGGTCTAAACTTTCCTCTTGGATCTAACACTATTACCCTCGACTGTTTTAAAACCATATCCCCAGCCTTTATTTTTCTAGGCCTAACCTTCTTATTAAATGACCTTGTTATCCTTTTCTGATAAATCTGAGTGTGAAATAAAGCATCCATCTTTTTCTCATCCAGAGATACAAGATGATCATATCTCTTTCGTGCCCATTCACTCTCAGGAGTTTTAGCTTCCATCACTACTCTCAAATACTTGATCTCAGCTTTTATAGGCAAGAATGCTTCACATCCATACACTAATGAAAACGGTGTTTGATATGTAGTAGTTCGTGTTGTAGTTTTATATCCCCATAAAGCAAAAGGAAGGCATTCAAACCAGTCTTTGTATGTTTTAACGATGTTAGAGAGGATTTTCTTGACATTTTTATTAGCTGCTTCAACTGCCCTATTAGCTTAAGGTCGATAAGGCAAAGACTTATGATGCTCAATCTTATACTTCTGTAACAACTCTACTATTTTTGCTTGAAGCTGGACACCATTATCTGTCATAATATAATGCGGAACCCTATATCCATAGATGAGATTCTTTTTAATAAACCTTGCCATCTGCTTTGCTTTCAGAGTACCAAAGAATTCAACTTCTACCCATCTATAAAAGTAGTCAATTGCCACCACTATATATTTATGCCCATTCGATGTTGTCGGCTTTATTTCTCTAATGATGTCTATTTCCCATGCTACAAAGGGCCAAGGGGATGATAAGCTATTCAGTACCATAGGAGGGAGATGATTAAGATTCCCATGTATTTGACACTGGTGACACTATCTCAATATTCGAATACAATCCCTTTCCATAATTATCCAGTAATACCCTTGCCTAACTATTTTCCTTGCTAAGATTACCCCATTCATATGAGACCCACAAACCCCTGCATGAATCTCTTTCATTACTTCTTCAGCCTTATCTTTCTTGAGGCATCTAAACTATGTCTCATCCGGCATTCTCTTGTATAATACACCATCATGACTTGCATAATTGCGCGCAAGAACATGAAGAGTATATTTTTCTTTTGAAGTTACTTTATCTAGATATTTTCTTTCTTCAATAAACTTTTAGATATCATAAAACCATGGCTTCTCTTCAGGCCCGATCTGAATACCCATAGTTTGCTCACCACCATAACATAGAGCTTTTGCCTTCACAATTACCAAAGGCTTCATTGTTAACACCAAGCCGTATTATCCCATATCGAAGAGAGTGTTGCCAATGCATCTGCCATTTGATTCTCATCTCTTGATAAGTGAATGAAGAGACATTTGGTAAAATTTTTCATTAAAGCTTTCAAATAGCAAATGTAAGGCTATAATTTTTCCTTCTTCACTTCCCACTCCTCTTTAGCCTGACTGACAACCAACATCGAGTCCCTATAGTCCAATAATTCCTTAGCTCCTGCTATTAGAGCTACTTCTATTCCATAGATACACACCGCATACTTAGCCATATTGTTTGTCACTTTAAAATCTAATCTTTTAGCCATTGGTATGGTTTCCCCTTTTGGCGTAATTAGAATTATTCCTAACACAGCTCCTTTATTATTTATAGCTCCATCAAAGTAAAGCTTCCATTTTTGGCATTCTATCACTACTAAGCTCTCATCTGAAAACTCCAAATTCCATTGTTCATCACCTTCAACTGCATTTTGAGCTCAGAACTCTGCTACTGCCCTTCCCTTGATAACATTCATAGTGATGTACTCTATATAAACTCAGTTAGAAGTACTAGCCATTGAGACATTCTACCAGTCAAAGTAGGTGCTTAAAATAAGTATCTTAGAGGATCTATCTTTAAAATAGCTTGTATTTTATACAACTGGAAATAATGACTTAACTTTCTTATGGCCTGGATCATAATCAAACACGTCTTTTCTACCAAATCATACTTCTCTTCATGTGGCAGAAACTTTTTACTAGGATAATATACTGCATGCTCTATCCCTTCTGGTCCCTCTTGTGCTAGCATTACCCCCATTGCTTTTTCTTCTAAAGCCAAGTATAAAATCAATGGTTTACCTTGTCTAGGGCATTTTAAAATAGGTGGATTAGTAAGGTACTCCGTGATCTTATCAAAAGCTTTCTAACATTTGTCATTCCACTTTACAGGTTGATTCTTTCTCAAAAGCTTAAAGATAGGGTCACAAATGCTAGTAAGCTTTGCAATAAACCTACTAATGTACTGCAGCTTTCCAATGAACCCACATACTTCTTTCTCCTTTTTTGGCATTGGCATCTCTTGAATAGCCTTGATTTTTTCTGGATCTACTTCTATTCCTCTATCACTGACTATATGCCCTAGCAGCTTGCTTGAAATTACCCCAAAGACACATTTCTTCGGATTAAGCCTCAGATTGTACCGCTCAGTTCTAGTTAGAAATTTATCTAAAGCTTCAAAGTGTCACTCTCTTATTTCTGACTTGACCATCATATCATCCATGTACACCTCCACCTCTTTATGTATCATGTCATGAAATAAAGCAGTTGCTGCTCTCTGATAAGTAGCTCCCGCATTCTATAATCTGAAAGGCATTACCTTGTAACTATATGACCCCCATTCTGTAATGAAAGCAGTCTTGATCTTATCCATAATTGTCATTATTATCTGGTTGTAACCTGAGAATCTGTCTATAAAAGAGTACATTGCACTGGATGCTACACTATCTACAATCACATTAATGTGGGGTAAAGGAAAGTTATCTTTTAGACAGGCTTTATTTAAATCTCTAAAGTCCATACACATTCAAACCCTTCCATCTTTTTTGGGAACTGGCACTATATTTGCTAACCATTGAGGGTAATCTACTATCTCTAAGAAGTTAGCCTAGATTTGCTTAGCAATTTCTTCTTTTATCTTTTCTATCCATCTTGGTCTTAAACGTCGAACTTTTTGCTTAACCAGTTTAACTTCTGAATATATTGGAATGTGATGTTCTGCTAACCCTGGCATATCTCCATAGGACCAAGCAAATACTACCTTTCTTTTTTTTAGTATTCTCTCTAGATTTTCCCTCTCTTCAGGAGTTAAGTCATGTGATATATAAATGTTCTTAGGTTGTTCATTTGTGCCCATATTAAATGAATCTAATTGAATGGAATTAATGTCAAACATGAGTGGACGATCAAAATTATAATGCATAGAACTATCAGGATGCACATCACACAAGTAAGCCAAACCAGAGTTCTTATCATTAACCACAAAAAAAATTAGAGTTTTTTTCCTTAAAAAAATTGGAAGTTATTACATCAATTTCTTCATAAAAAAACAT
Organism: Mallotus repandus; assembly: GCA_949671775.1. NCBI lineage: Eukaryota > Viridiplantae > Streptophyta > Magnoliopsida > Malpighiales > Euphorbiaceae > Mallotus > Mallotus repandus. The sequence continues at coordinate 12,001 of CATIWM010630579.1, forward strand.
CACTAAAGCTATTACTAATTATGGTAGCTAAATCCTGTGATGACTTTTTTTCAAGTGGCAGACACAGCAGTTCCTCGATAGTAACATCTCCTATCCTTTCAGCTGCTTGCTTGGTCACTTCCTCTTTGTTGTCTTTCACCATACTCTCAACAATCTGCTCGTTAAAGATCTCAAGCCCAAGAACATCCACACCAGCAACATGGATAGGTTCTTTTGCGCCAAGATAGAACTTTCTTTTTCCTTCCTTAACAAAGTTCTCACTCAGCGGCCCTACTCTTTCCAATAACTTCTTTTTCCCTTTTGTCTTCTTTCTTGCTCTTTTACCACTTGATCCTATTTTGGTGTAGCCCAATCCTATTGTATCATCTTGGCTTTTGAAATCTGGAAGTTCTGGGCTTCCTTGTTCATTCTTTCCCAGTCCCTGTTCAGGCTAATAATTCATCTTCTTAATCATTCTTGCAACCCTCGGATCCATCTAGGTTCCGTCAAATATCCCAGCTACTTGGAAACCAGAAGGAGTAATTACTTGTTTCTGACTATCTAGTACTGTTGTCACTGATTTATTCATGCTAGCATCTATAGTCACAACTTCTCCTTTATGAGGGAATTTTATCTTCTGGTGCACGGTTGAGGGTACTCCTCCCAAGACATGAAACCACGGTCTTCCTAAAAGCAAGGCATAAGTAATAGGGATGTCCAGTACAGTAAACTCCATAAATGACTCTACAGGCCTAGTTTTTACAAGAGCTTTAAATGTCCCCTGTACACTTCTTATGTTGTCATCATAAGCCCTAATTACAATGTTTGAATTTGTCAGATCTTCCACTTTCAAACCTAAATTAGATAGGATTTGTAATGGACAGACATTTATTGCTAAACCGTTATCCACCATCACATAGTTAGTCTTTTTCCCTCTTACTTCAGCTGGGATAAATAGGGTTTTGTTATGATTCCTTCCTTCCAAAGGAAAATCCTCATCTGAGAATGTAATTACACCATGGTTCTTTTCTATTACTTTGGCGACCATAGCCTCTAGTGTAGCAGCGGTTTTAATACTCATTTTTGCGAAAGCTTTGACAAGAGCTTTTTATGGCTCATGGAATGCATTAACAGCTCCCAAATGCTCACATTCGCCTTTGCCTTCTTAAGTTCCTCAAGAATTAAGTCATCCTTCTGCTCATTTTTATCTTCCTCTTCATTTTCTTCCTCTTTCTCAGATGCTTTCTTTATTTTCTTTTTAACTGGTTTGTAGTTCTTGCCACTCCTAGTAATATGGTTCACTTCAAGGTCATCAGTCCATACATTACAACTTTTGGTATCTTCTTCAGAACTATACTAGATGTTGATTGTGCCAATGATTCAATCTCTCTTTCCATCTTTCCACACCTCAACCTTGCATATTTCTTTCTTACCTAGCTTTTCAATATCAATCTTGCTAAAATGTTGACCCATCAGATCTTCAACTCCTTGTTGTGACTGTTCAAGAGCCAAAAGTTCTTTACCCTTTTCATTTGGTAAATCTTTATAATCAAACTCTTCACCCCATCCTTCAGGCATGACTGACTCAATGAGTATGTCAAACAAAGGCGGTTTAGAGTATAATACTTTGTAGTCAAATTTTCCTAAAGGCTGGTCCAGCAAATCTTCAACTCCCCTTTGTGGCTGTTCAGGAGTCAAAGGTTCTTTACTCTTTTCATTTAATGAATCCTCATCATCAAACTCTTCACCCCATCCTCTAGGCATGACTGACTTAATGGGTATGTCAAAAGAAGGTGGTTTTGAATAGAATACTTTGTAGTCAAATTTACCCAAAGGCTGGCCCAATAAATTTTCAACTCCCCTTTGTGGTTGTTCAAGAGTCAAAGGTTTCTCAACTTTCTCCTCACTACTAGGGGTATCAGGAGATTCCTCATCAATTTCAGGGTTTATGTTCTCAAAAGAGCTTAGCACTTCTTCCTCACTAACTTCTGAATTAATCATCATTGTGGCTGGGGGTGGAATATTTCGGTAGTTTGGGAAAGGGTTATTTTTGGTGCTTGGATTTGGATTTGATTTTTTGGGATCTATAATTTTTCCAGAGTCTATTAAGTTTTGGATTTCATGTTTAGGCGGATGCAAGTGTCTGTGGAATGGCCAATAACCTGATGAAATTTATAGTAACTGTTTGGATCATAGCCTGGGATATTAAGGTTTTGTGGTTTAGAAAAGGTTAAAGGTCGAAGCAGGCCTTTTCGTATCAAGCGGTCTAAGACTTTGGAAAGGGGTTGGTTGAAATTTGAGAATCTTCTTGGTTGTTGGATAGCACGCACACCCACAGCTTGGCTAGTACTTCCTTGTTGTATGCCCCTAGTAGGATAGTACCTTACCCCTATGCTTCTAAAGCTTTTCTTTTTTTCATTCTCAATCTTCTCAACTTGCAAACCATCATCATAAAGGTCCATGAAAGTTTTTGGGTTCATCATTTGCAACCTTTCAACCATATTTGGTGACACATTACGAACAATCATCCTAACCTGATCCTTCTCAGCTAATTTATTTTTTATCAATCCTGCCTTATTCATAAATCTAGTCAAGAAATTAGAAAATGACTCATTAGGTTTTTGCTTAGTCAGTTCTAAATCCCTGATAGATACTTCTAACTTGGTATTATAATCATA
>CATIWM010630788.1:0-26166 GCA_949671775.1 Mallotus repandus
AAATGCAGAAAAAATAATAAAAATAAATAAAAATATTGCAGTAAAAATAAAATAAATCAAAATGATGAAAAAATAATAATAAAAATGAAAACTTTTTACTAAAATACCCATTTTTACATAAATAGAGAAAAAGATGCAAAAATGATGCAAACATGCACAAATGAATGCAAACACTCCCGGATCCAACCCGAACTTCCTTGTCCTTCCACATATCTTATTCAAAAACTTTATCACAAATAATAAATATTTACAATAAAATGAATAAAAAATGCAAGGATGATGAAAAATAATAAAAATGATAGAAATGAGATAAAAATGATAATAAAAATGATATTTTTAATTAGAAATTGATTGAGAGATCCTCAGAGGGACCAAGTTATTATCCTAGATGCGTGCTTTTGACAAAGATGTGGCTCGGTTTGGTTAAAGTGGTCTAAACCTAGTGAGAAAACTTGATTTTGGTTGAGTGTTTAGGTTAGAGGGGTGCTCTAAGTGCTTTAAGAGTGAGAAAAAATGAGAGAGAAGGTGTTGGAACAAGAAATCTCTCCCTAGAATTGGCTGTCTCAAAAAATGTGCCTCCCCCCTCTCAAAAGAGGAAGAAAATAATTTTTTAATATATGGGTCGGCTTGACCCACGAGCTTGGGTTAAGTGACCCATGCTCTTGGGTCATTTGAACCATGCAAGGATATTTGGGTCATTTGAACCATGCAAGGATATTTGGGTCATTTTGATCCAAGGACAGGGCTGAATGACCCACACTCGTGGGTGATCAACCCAAGCTCGTGAGTGGACCCGTCCCCATGGCCCTTTTTTGGCATTTTTGGGTCCTTTTCAGGCCCAGGTTGGCTTGTTTTGGGTTTTGGTATACTTTTGGTATATTTTGGGTTTCTTCTCGATCTTAGAATGCTCAAGAAAAATTCCGACAAAGTTTTCCCTTTGTTTGACTAACAGGAATCGTTCATTATCGGATTTTTAGGGAAACTGCAAAAATTTGGGTATCAACATAATGATATTAAAATACAATTTTTAAAGTTAAAATTATATGTTTAGCCCATGTACAAGAGGACTAATCAATTAAAAATTGATGGCACAAAAGGAATTTTTTTCCATTGACATACTATTCATGCCACTACTAAGGACATAAATCACTATTTTTAAATAAATATAAGAAAATGAAAAATGCAAACTCGTAAGACATGACTAAAGATGTGACTCCTTCGAGATTATAAAAGAAGAAAAATCTTAGCCCATAATCGAGATGTCATAATCAAATGAAGACCTAAGACTTCAAAACCAAAAGGGTTCATTCGAATGGTACATTAAAGATAACCTAAATCTCAAGATTGATGGCTACAGTGCAATAAAAAGATTCCAATAAATAAATTAAGGAATTGACCAAATTAAATTAGAAACATAGTAATTGAATCTACTGCTCCATAGAATTCGAAAGTTAAGCTAGTACATGCATATGGCACCAAATAGAAAACACCATAAAAATGTGTTCAAAGTCCAATAATGATATTATTTGTTATTGCCCCTAATTTAATTTTTTTTAATTTTGATTTTTTAACAATTAATTAAATTAATGGAATTTAAAACTTGTACAAAGTAACATGTGGAAATTAATGTCCATTCATTTGTTGTATGTAGATATTCTTTTATTACACATATACAGAGGGTAGAAAAGATGAGTGGAGAAGGGAAGTGTTAGTACATATGTGCCCTAGTGGCATTCTTGTAATGTAAAATGACATTGTAAATTATCCCAATAGCAATATAATGACACAGCGTGTAGCACAATCGATCAACACATGATTGATCAACAAGGGATAAATATCTCAATCCAGAGAACAAATAAAGCAAAAAGCTTTAGTTTTGATTGATAAATTGAATAATTGATAAAAGTCCCCAAAACAAACCCTAAAATAAATATTTATACCATAGGCATAATATGGGTATAATAGGAAATAAATTAATATTCCAAACAACTAAAAATAAAAGAATTTTTAAAACTTTAAAATGTTGTCAGGTCGCACTGCCTTATGCAAATTACGCACGACCGTGTGACCTGACGTTCCAAAATTATGCTCTCGTCACACGGTCGTGCAAAAAAGGCATACAACAATGCGCAGACCTCAACTTTCACTTGAACGCTCTGCGTCATTCACCTCCACCTGTAAAGAACGCGCCCTCGAATTATTTTCTAGACATCCAAGGCTCACATCCGGTTGGAACAAAGTAAGATAAATGACATTGAAGGTCTTCAAAATTCCCATCCAACTTGGCAAGTCAATAGTATAAGCATTGTCGTTGATCTTTCTAACAATCTTGTACGGTCTATACTTTCTTTGTTGAAGCTTGTTATGACCACCTTGTGTTCTAGCCTTGCTAATGAACACCATCACTTTATCTCCAACATCAAACACCTTGAACCACCTATGCTTATCTACCTCCATCTTGTACTTTGCATTTGCCTTTTCTAACTTGTTCTTGACATCTGCTTGTACCTCTTAAACTTGCTTTGCCAAATCACCAGCTGATACATTAAGACCAGGTACCTTTGAAAGCTTCACCAAATCCAAACCATGATTAGGGCACTTCATGTATACAATGGAAAATAGAGATCTACCTGTGGCACGACGAACAACATTGTTATAGGAAAACTCCACTTATGCTATGGAAAAATCTCATTGCTTTGGTCCATCTATGCAAACACTCCGAATAAGATTACCCAAACTCCTATTAACCACCTCCATCTGTCCATCAGTCTGTGGATGTGTTGTACTATTAAAGTTCAACGATGAGTCAAATAGCCTCCAAAGAGTCATCCAAAAGTGACTAAGGAGCTTAATGTCACGATCAGATGTAATGGTGTTTGGCACTCCATGCAATCTCACAGCCTCCCTAAAGAATAGTTGGTTGTAGAAGACACATCTACAATTTTTTTACATAGCAAGAAATACACCATCTTAGAAAACTTGTCAACCACAACAAAGACAAAATCCATACCTCGTTGAGTTTGTGCAAACCCAATATAAAATCCATAGAAAGATCCTCCCATATAGCATTAGGAATAGGTAATGGCATGTACAACCCGGTGTTTTATGTTTGACCCTTGGCCCTTTGACATACATAGCACCTAGACATAATATTAGTTACATCCCTTCTCAATTTAGGCCAATAGTACTTCTCCCTCACAACGTCAATAGTTTTACCTCTTCCAAGATGTCCTGCTAAACCACCACCGTGCAAGTCTCTAATAACATTCTCACAAAGAGAAATGCAAGGAAGACAAAGCTGCCCACTCTTCATGAGAAAACCATCACCAATATAAAGATCATCATATGGCTGCTTATTCATACAACTGGCACATATCTGTTTGAAGTCATTATCACCTACATAAGATTCCTTTAATATATCAAAACCTACTATCTCCTAACTCAAAGTTTTCATTAAGGCCACTTGCCAACTCAAGGCTTCTGCCACCCTATTTTGCTACCCTTACTTATGAATAAGTTTATATGGAAATTTCTCTATATAAGCTGACCACCTAGCATGCATATCGCTCCTAATATGCTTCTGCATGCTCAAGTACTTTAAAGCCTGATCAATATAGAGAATAAACTCCTTGGCTATGAGATAATTCTCCCATGTTTTTAAAGCCCTCACAAGAACATAAAATTCTTTATCATAAGTAGCCCATTTGTACCTAACTTTAGATAACTTCTGGCTAAAGAAAGCTACCGGCCTCTTCTCTTGGGATAAAACAGCCCCTACACCTACTCCATTGGCATCACACTCTACCTTAAACAATTTCTCAAAATCGTGTAATGCTAAGATACGTGTTATGCTCAACTTCTTTTTAATCAAAGCAAAACTACTCTTTTGCTCCTCACCCCATTGGAACCTCCCTTTCTTCAAACATTCAGTATAGATGCAATAATACTATTGAAATGCTTAATATACCTCCTATAAAATGTTGCTAACCAATGGAAGCTCCTTACATCACTCACATTCTTTAGGGTAGGCCATTCCCTAATAGCCTTCACTTTCTCCTCATATACTTTAATCCCTTCACTACTTACCATATAGCTAAGAAACAACAAACTATCTCTCATAAAAACACATTTTTTCAAATTTGCATACAATTTATTTTCCCTCAACACCTTATACACTTCCTTAAGGTGTCCGATATGTTCCTCCCTCGATTTACTATGAATAAAAATATCATCAAAATAAACTACCACGAATTTACCCAAGAAAGGTTGTAGTACCTGATTCATAAGCCACATGAAAGTACTAAGAGCATTAGTTAGCCTGAAAGGCATGACTAACCATTCATATAACCCATCTCTTGTCTTGAATGTCATTTTCCACTCATCACCTAGATGGATTCTGATTTGATGATAGCCACTCCTCGAGTCAATCTTATTAAACACAACTGCTCCACTCAACTGATCAAGCATATTATCCAGCCTTGGGATAGGAAATCTATAGCCAATGGTAATTTTGTTGGTTGCCCTACTGTCAACACACATCTGCTAACTCCCATCTTTCTTAGGCGTCAACAAAGCTAGAATTGTACATGGGCTCATGCTAGCTTGAATATGCCCCTTGCTTAGCAACTCTTTTACCTTCTCCCTTAAAATTTCATTCTCCTTGGGACTTATCCTATAATGAGGTAGGTTAGGAAGAGAAGCACCTGGAATCAAATCTATATGGTGTTGTATGTCCTGCATTAGAGGTAACCCTGTAGGCAAATCCCCATGAATAACATCATCAAACTCCTCTAACAAAGTTTGCACCTCCAATGGAATCAGATCCCCAACTAACTCTCTACTTTTTGCCTCTCCTTTAATCACCATCAAATGCACTTCTCGGGTCTCCTTACACTCACCCATAAAGGAAGATGGACCATGCACAATCGTTAAAAAGTTCCTTCCCTCTGCCTTTAAAGCCTTAGGTTGGTCCTTCTTGGTAAAAGGCAACAATGTATATCTCACTCTATCCTTTTTTAACTGATACACGTTACTCCTACTTGAGTGCTTAGCATCCACATCATACTACCAAGGACGATGAAACAAAATATGGCAAGCATCCATATCCACCACATCACAATACACCTCATCATTATACTTGCCAATAGAGAATGGCACCTTACAACATTCACTCACCCAAATACCACCAACTTCTTTAATCCACCCAATAGTGTATTGGTTAGGATGAGTTTCCATCACTAACTATAGCTTCTCCACAACATCCTTACTTATTATGTTCTCCTGACTCCCACCATCAATCATAAGATCATACAAACTCCCTTTCACAGTACACCTAGTGCGAAAGAGCTTATGACATTGAGTATCATCACCACACTTTAGGGATAACATGAGTTTCCTCACCATACAATTATACTCTTCCTACTCATAATCCTCATAGTCATCATCCCTATCAGGTCCTCACACCTCATCCTCTGTAACATCATCATCCTTCTCCATTACATTCACTGCCTTCCATTTAGGACACTCATTGGAATGATGGCCAACCTCTCCACACCAATAGCACTTAGCATTGAAAGGCTTTGCATAAGGATTATTTTTTTGGGTAGGCATGGAAGTGTTGCCTTTACTTCCTTCCATTGCTACTCCTCTCCCTTTTCCTACACCCACATTGGCGGTCTCCACAGTATTAGATACAATAAGAGGTGCTTTTCTCTTATCATTTGGAGCCTTGCTATCTACCCCCCATATCTACTGTAATTAGTACTACGAGCTTGCTCTTGAATGAGTAACTCAGCCATCATAGCAAAATTCCTAGCTTTTTGCACACTAAAAACCATATACACCCCAATTTTATCTCTAATATTCTGCTTCAATCAACTTAGATATCTCACCACCTATTGGTTCTCACTTTCTAATAATTGATTCCTCTCTGCCAATCTAGAAAATTCAGCAGTATATTCATTCACACTCCTACTACCCTGTGTACATCTCTAATACGCCTCAAAAATATATTATTCATAGTCCGAAGGTAAAAATCTACCTCTCAATAATTGTTTCATCCTACGCCAAGTTTGCACCGGACCATACCCCTCTCTCATCCTCGTCTCCTCAATTTATCCCACCATACTAATGCTCCCCCCTTTAACCTATAAACAACAAATTTAACCTTCCTATCTTCGAGCAATTTAGTATATTCAAAGAACCTATCCACCTCAATCAACCAATCTAAAAATCCCTCAATATCAAGATCACAACTGAAGTTAGGGATATCTACCTTTAGTTTGTATTCATCATCGCCTCAGTAATTTGGTTGCCACTGCCAAGTGGAAGTGCAGGTTTGCCAAAGTCGGCCTCCTCATCTAAAGTGTCATCAAAACCCATGACTAGCCTTCTTTGATTTTGTACGTTAAGGATGGGATTAACAATGGGTATAGTAGGGCTAATTCCACCACCTTGGTCTTCATCATTATTCTTGTTCCTTTGCTCAACCACCCTCATCAATGCTTGCACTTGGGTTTGAAGTGCCTCAAATTGTCGTGCTACATTTTGGCTTGATTGGTGAGATGACTATTGATGTTCTTCGATTGCTCTACAACAGCCTGCAATCCCTGATCAATGTCTTAGGATTAGTTGCCACCACTAGCACCAGTATTAGCCATCAATTGGGAGAAACCCTCTCTGATACCACCTGATATAGCGTGTATCGCGATCGATCAACACACGATTGATTAACAAGACATAAACATCTCAATCTAGAGACTGATTCTCCGTCTAGAGAATAAATAAAGCAAAAAGCTTTAGTTTTGATTGATAAATTGAATAATTGATAAAAGTCCCTAAAACAAACCCTAAAATAACTATTTAAACCCTAGGCATAATATGGGTATAATAGGAAATATAATAATATTCCAAACAACCAAAAATAAAAGAATTTTTGCAACTTTAAAATGCTGTCAGGTAGCGCGGCCGTGTGCAAATTACGCTTGGATGTATGACTTGACATTTCAAAATTATGCTCTCATCACATGGCTGTCCAGAAAAGGTGCATAGCCATGCACAAACCTCAACTTTCACTTGAACGCTCTGTGTCATATAATATTCATTTAAATAAAGGATTTGTTTTTTTAAGTATTTACCCTTTAGCATTATGTTAAATAAATTTATTATCAAGAGTTGATAATATGAGTTGCAAATTTATTTAGTACATATGCTATAAATTCTTCATAGTCAATTGATTAATATTTGAGTAATATTAATTAGACAATCACCTCTGTTTATTTTCATTGATTAGTATGTGATGCTAACAATGGGAGGTAGTGAGTCTCATGCTACTAGATGTAAAATATCAGATTAGACATGTGGATACTCATGTGATGGGTGGATCGAACAGTGACGTTAGATTAGTGATTGCAAGGATATTCACTTATAATCAATGATTACAATCTAGGTCATAATGGTGTATATAGTCCTTTGGTTTGAGGTGACACGGTCATCAATATTTGAGTGGTCAGAGTTTGTTACCACTGTTAGGTTTTGTGATTAGAAACACATCAGAAAAATAAAACTTTTAGCCACAAAACCCATAACTCGGATCCATGTAATTTGAACTACATTAATTTAGAAAGTTTCCAATTACTTACCAAGATGATCTTAAGGCAAGATTGTTAGAAGGATGATAGGGGGTTCACACCGGTGACACCTTTCCTCAAGCTTTACATATACTTTTTGTCGAATTGAGACGTCACCAAAAGATCACGCCCTCTACGGTATCCACACGAATTAGGTGATCCAAAGCAAAGTAGGTATGCTTGAACATTTATTGTCCCATAAAACAAAAACTCTCTATGTATTTTCTTTTCACAAAAGAAGTGTAGGAAGAAGGAGGAGAAAAGGTGGCTCAGCATAAGCTTAGTAAACCCTAGAGAATAAAATGTATATATAGCCATCCTTTCTAGGGTTTCATACATCTCCACTTACCAAAACAGTTTTGGCAAGTCTAAACTTTCTTTTTCTATTTGGATTCTAATTCCAAATTAGAATCATTTCCTATTTATATTAGCTAACTCTTACCTAGAATAAATTAGGAAATAAATAAATAAATACTAACATAAATATATATACATATATATAGATATATATTTATTTATTTACTTATTTATTTAATCTTTCCATAGAGATAATTATTAGGCTTATTAACCCAAGTATGCTTTGGGCCTTTTCTAAGTGTGCGACCCTGTAGGTTCACATAATGTTGGCAATGGGCCTAAAGTTCCCATTTTAACCCCCAAGTCATAATTGGTCTCTAGCAAGACATTATGACTACCCAAGTTATATGAAGGTCGATAATCTGACATAACCTAATACACAACTTCTATTGTAATCCTTTTGTCACATAATATCTTGATTGAACATAAGGCATGGATTTTTTCATCCTTATATTGTTCAATCATATTGTTTCTTAATCCCAAATAGACTGATACCGATAACTCTTTATCATTGTGGCGTGGCCATGCATTTCTCTTCAGTCTAACTCATTGAGGGGCCCAAAATATATCTTCTCAAAATAACTGAAGGACAAATTCCATCTTAATCACTCACATTCCTCACATAACTCATCCTATATCCAATCATAACCTATTTTACCATCCGGTTAAAGTATGGTGTAGGGATGTGTTAAAATACAGAACTTATCATGTAGGAAACTATAGTGATCTCAAGTCAGAGGACTCAAATAATACTAATGTGATTAGAATCACCTATAACGATAATCCACGTGGTATTCTTATAACGAGTCGATCCAGTATATCATTTCTCTAAATATGTACCTATGAGTTTGACTTAATTTCTCATATACATGATCAGTAAAACTTAATCATCAATCAACCTCATACTAGTCTTTGTTCATTGCTATTCCTACAATAATAATCGACTAGGGATATTTAGATTAGAATTCAAGTATCATCTAAGAATTTTACTATCAAGTCATGTACTTGATGATCTTAGTAGAATTAACTAATCAAGGATAATACTAGAATTAGCCAATAATAATAAAAATGCCTCTTTATTATTAAAATAGAAATATTATAAAGTCAAAGTATGGCCATTATATAATTGGCCTAAGGCATAACACTAACAATCTCCCGCTTGCACCAGGCCCAATCAATATTGTATCTTATACCTATTGACCTAGTATGACTCTCATGCTTAGCATGTGAAAGAGGCTTAGTTAGTGGATTAGCAACATTGTCATCTATTGGTACTCTGCATCTCTTCATGTCTCCTCTCTCAATGATCTCTCGAATAAGATGATAATGCCTGAGTATATGTTTGGATCGTTGATGTGAGCTGGGTTCCTTAGCCTGTGCTATGGCTCCATTATTATCATAATATAAGCCCACTGGATCTGATATACTAGGAACAACTCTTAATCTAGTTATGGACTTCATGATCCAAACATCTTCCTTGGCAGCCTCTGAGGTAGCTATGTACTTAGATTTTATTGTAGAATCAGCAACGGTGTCTTGCTTTAAACTTCTCTAGCTCACTGCATCTCTATTTAAACAAAACACATAACCTGACTGCAATTGAAAGTCATCTTTGTCAGATTGGAAGCTAGAATATGTGCAACCACTTACAACTAGCTCATCTTCCTACCCACCATACAGTAAAAATGCATCCTTAGTCCTTCTCAAGTACTTTAGGATATTCTTAACTACTATCCAGTGACTATCACTGGGTCTGACTGGTATCTACTCATTATGCTAAAAACATATGAGATGTTTGGTCAAGTGCATAACATGGCATATATAATGGATCCAATAGTAGAATACTTATGTCGTCTCGTTTATCTTTTGCCTTTGGACACTAAGTCTTGCTAAGACTAATACCATGAGACATTAGCAAGAATCCTCTCTTAGAGTTTTGCATATTAAATATATTCAGTACCTTGTTAATGTAAGTGCTCTGGCTTTGGCCAATAAGATTCTTAGATCTATCTCTATAGATCTTGATGCCTAAAATATAGGCAGCTTCACCTAAGTCTTTCATTGAGAATCAATTCCCTAAACATGATTTGACATTCTGTAGAGTGGGGATATCATTTCCAATGAGTAATATGTCATCAATATATAGCACTAGAAAAAACTATTGCACTCCAACCAACTTTCTTATAAACACAAGGTTCATCTTCATTCTTAATGAATCCAAACTATTTGACTACTTCATCAAAATGAAGATTCCAACTCCGAGAAGCTTGCTTCAATCCATAAATGGATCTTTGAAGCTTGCAAACCTTTCTATAATTCTCAGGACTCATAAAATCCTTTAGTTGTGTCGTGTACACATCCTCTAGTAAGTTTCCATTAAGAAATGTTGTTTTGCCATCCATTTGCCATATTTCATAATCATAGTATGCAGCTATGGTAAGGAGAATTCGAATGGACTTAAGCATAGCAACTGGTGAAAAGGTTTCATTATAGTCTATGCCATGTGTTTGCTTGAAACCCTTTGCAACTAACCTTGCTTTATAGGTATGCATATTGCCATCCATGTAATTTTTCATTTCAAAAACCCATTTACACCCAATAGTTTTTAAACCTTCAGGTGGATCAATCAAAGTCCATACTTGATTATCATACATGGTTTGCATTTCTAATTTCATGGCCTCTAACCATTTCTCAGAGTCTGGACTTTCCATGGCCTGTTGGTAGGTTGTGGGATCACTTTGAGCCATAATCATCACATCATTATTAACTGTTATGAGAAATCCATATCTCTCAAGATTTTGACCTGAACTGTTATGACGATCTCAGGATTTATTTTGAGAACAAGTTACTTGGTAAAGGATTAGAAAAATGAGTTACCATTACCAAAGCTCTTAAAGAAAATTTAAAATTTCATGACTTCAGGAAGGTAATAGTATCTTATGCTTTAAATTTCTATACATAAGGGTGGTTTGATTTTTTCGAATGGCTTATGGTCATTTTCTTGAGTAAGACTTTTCATGCTTTGAAGTTATTGTAGGAGATTATACCACTATTTAGGATGGAGATTCCATAGAATAAAAGTAATCTTTAGCCAACTTTGAGAGCATTGAAACTTCAACAAATGTTCATTAACTTCTTAATTCCCTTGAGAGACTAGAAAAATGTTTGGATGTTCAAGACACGCTTGAGGTAAATAAAGTGGAGAATATTGTTATATTCCCTTCCTTAAATAATAAAGCAAATGTTAAACTTCTTTCCTAGTATGAGAAAGTTGTCATAGTTTAGGATAACAGTGTTGGGAATATTTTGATATTTGATAAATTTTACTAGCTTCTCATCATGAGAAATTTTGATGAAGTTCTTGGTTGATGTCTACATAAAGTTCTTGGTTGATGTCTACATAAAGTTTACTAGCTTCTCATCATGAGAAATTTTGATATTTGATAAGATCCTCTTGAGTAAGTTATGATTCTCAATCAATTCCTCAATGGAGGATTTTTGCAAAGGCAACCTCCATTATGGAGTATGGTTGATTAATTCTCTTTACAAGAATCCTTTACTAGGATGACCTTTCTGGTGGAGGAAATCTAATTGATTTCCTTATAGGATTATTCCTAGATGGATGTTCTCACTCATAAAGAATTTCTTGATTGAGTTCCTCGTGGGATTTATGGATGGAAATTTTCCCTTATGGAGAATATCCTTATTGGTTCCCTTATAGAAGTATGCCTGAGAGGAAGTTCTCAGTTATGGAGATTGGTTCCCTTATGGGACGCTTCTTGAAAGGAAGTTCTCACGTGTGGAGAATATTTTAATTGGTTCCTACACAGGTGCTTATATTGGAGCAATTAAGTTCATTTTGCTTCTAGAGGCTTTGTGGATTTCGAATGCATTCTTTTTGTTGACCTCATTTCTGAAGATGTTCCTTACGAGATAAGGAAATTGATTTATCTTATGTTCCTTGGTAGGACAATCTTAAAGGATTTCATCCTCATGAGTTAATTTTGAGTATAAGATTCTGGATCGTGTATCATAGCAAAATTTGTAATTTTTGAAATGAGATAAGTAGAAAAACTTTGTTATGAGAGAATATCTTCTTTTTAAGAGGATATATGAGCATGATCATATATGTAAAGAGAAATACTCAAGAAGAGGGTGCCTCTATTTCAAAGAGATGCTTAACAAGTATGCCATATAGATAGAGTAGCTTTAATAGAGATAATTCCTTCCTTCATAAAAGAGTGTACCACAAATTTATAAAAACCAGATAGATAATAAGTTTTCTTCAGAGCTTCCTAATGAGTAAATTTTCGCTCTAACAATTTATAAAATCTTGAATAGACTATCCCAAGTAGGAAATAATTGGAGTTTATTAACAACTTCTCACAATTTCAGTGAGAGTTCTATAGGCAATTCTATAAGCTCATAGGACACTAGACGATCTCTTTGTCCAATCACTTTTTATTCATTCTACTTTTCCTTTTAACTCTCATAGGATAATCTGATTAGACATTTCTGCTGGCCAATAAGTCTCAAATCGGTATACAATATTTCTCAAGAGGAAAATGATAGTTTCCTGACAACTGACAAGTAATTCCTATCATGTTATGCCTGTCAATGTCTTGGACTCTACCCATTTGGTCGAATAATCCACTGTTAGATTTATGCCTAGATGAATTTTCTTTTTTAGGAGATAAGCATTAATAGTAGAGGTATGGTATTCTCTTTTGTACTATTTCTCATCTTGAAGAGTAAATCCTAATGTTCTTAGAGAGGGCTTGAGAGCTTCTCTTTGATTTGATAGGAATTCTCCTGTATAGACCTCACTGGATAGGAAATTTGTTTTGCCCATCTCCATCCTTTTAAGGGAATTTACTTGGAAGTCACCCGTTCTAAATATCTAAAAGACATATCTTAGTGAAGAGATCTATCCAACATGGGAATAAAATCTAGTTCGCATATTCTGCTTCTTCAGTCTCCTTAATGCAGTTTTGAAATTTCTTTCTTTTATATTTTCTTATTCAAAGAATATTATTCTCTACTCGTATGTCCATCTCTCAATTGTTTCTAAAATCCCTAAGTACTTGGTGATAATTAGAGAGTATTCATATATACTTTCCCCCTATAACAGAGTTCGAAGAATGATAATGGTTTTGAATTGAAGGAATTGATGCTAGTTGAGCTCTTTTTACCCTTATCAAATATTATATTCTAAGAATTTGATTTATGACTGGTCTTTGACATTGATGTACTTTATTTTTTAGAATCATTTCATCACTACTAGGCCTATTGGAGAAAAATTCAGTGTTAATATATAATTGATCTTTGAAATTTGAGGTAATATCCAGTCGGATGCTCGCCATATAGAATAACTCATATAGAGAGGCTAATAATCTAAATGATTGATCTTGGGATAGAATCTTTATAGGTGTCATAACAATCATGGAGTTATGGAGCCAAAAGAGTTGAGCTCGAGATTTCCTCTAAAAAATTATGTGCTTTCCACTAACTTGATTTTATACATCATGTGGCTTTTAAATTCATAACTGATCTTTAATTTTAGGAATTCATCATATAACGATCCTTCGCCAAGCTTGTAGTAGATATAAAGATGCTTCTTGAATAATTAAATTCATAAAATATCCTCTTCAAGGTGGAAAAATATGTTTATCGGCCTCACACTCTTTAGTTGTCTCATTTACATTATCATCGATGGAGACTTCCCTCTCCAGATAAATCCTATTTAAGAATATATCGACAATAACAGAAGAAAAGTCTGCATATTCTCAAATGTTATATTTTCTCAATGTGAAAAGTTATGCAAAAGAATTACACTTATGCAAATACATGGTGTGCAACATGGTTCTAAAAATGTAACTTGAGACATATAATAATAAAAATGTCATGCCATATGATTTAACATATGCAAAGGAAGAAAATTTATCCTTGTATCCTATATGGGTTTTGACAACTTATGCAAGTTATGGCAAATAAGAATTTATTATTTTAAGATGCAAAACTACATGCCTTACTGGTGATCAAGTCATTGAAGACTTAAATATGAGTTCTCCCATTGCTGAGAAAATTTTTAGGTATCGGGTTATTGCTTAGAGGTCAAGTCCTTTCCTATACAGGATAAAATTCATGCTTCATGGGAATGGACTAAAACATGTATCATCACAAAATGATTATTAAAACATATTAATTCGAGGTATTATATAAAGAAAACTTATCTGACAGGCTGTAATCAGCCTTGAAGACTTCTTGTAATATTTTAGATCCAGATAACAACACCCAAATAGAATAAGGGAATATGATTATCTTCCATTATTTTTAATCTAAGTAGATTAATAGAGGGATTCATTCCCTCATGAGCTTTTCTTGACAATATTCCCCTGAGTTCTGATGTAGGGAAAATGACAATTCTCAATTTTCCTGAGTAGCATGCTCAGGAGAATTCCGGATTTGATGTCCGGATGGCCTTTACATAGTTAAATACCTGACTGGCTTCCCTTTTGGGGATACCCATACAGTATCTCCTTTTGGTAAGATGTTATAAGAGAATATCCCCTTCTCAAGAAGAGAGCCAAATATTATCATATACATAAAGAGAGAATCTTCAAGAAACATCATCTTCCTTTTAAAGAGAGACTCAAACACTTGGTCACTTAGGTATAATACTTCAATGGAGGAAATTCCCTTGCTTAAGAGGGAGTACACACATTCATCTATAATGAGCCAAAGGAATAATAGATAGTCAAAATGAGGTAAGTATTCACTAATCGCCTTTCATAAGATAAAAGCACTTCATCAATTATGTGACAAAGTAAAAAAGATAATGCCCTATTGATAATATTTCCCCACATGCTTAAAGTTCCATATAGGCTTCATTATGCAGGATAAGAGCTTTAAAAAATAATAACTGAGTAGGATTCCTGGGTAACTGGCTTCCTAGCAGGAATCTTTCCTGACTACTTATCTCATTAAAGGACTCTATTGTACATCATCTTCTTTAAGATGCCTAGAGGTGTGGAAGGCATCATTTTATTGAGTGTCCTCATCCTTCATGACTGCCTCAATAGCTCGAGAGTCTTCCCAGTGAGGAATCTCTCTAGAGCCTCCATATCAAATCAGGCCACACGGTCATGTAAGTTCGACCCCTACCTGTAAATGGTTTCCGGGTAAGAGATTTTCCTTTCAACTGGGACACTTGAGATAAATCTCTGAGCATGCATAGAATTCAATAATCGCTTGAAGCTTTAAAACAACAAATTATAGAAAATGTAATTAAGTTCCTTTATTATTAAACTAAAACTACACCTATTTATAACATTAATTTTTAATCAATTAAATTCTTAATTTTTTAATTTTTATTACAATAATTTCACCTAAAATTATTAAATACATAAAAATATATTTTCATAATTCTGTTATGTAATATATATTTTTTATGAAAGATTGGAGATTATAGCATCAGGAGGTGCATTTGGGGATCCCAACTAAGTTGGCACCCTTAGCACCATCATCACACACTATAAAACCACCCTTTATTAAAGAATAAAAAGAATAAACAATTGAAGTTAAATAAAACCCAAAAAAACCTGGGCAAACCAAAGAAAAACAAATGGAATCAATAGGATTCCAAGCTAACAACATCATTAAGCATACGCTCATGACAACAAGAAGGATAAAAAGACCACCATTTGCATTGCAACAAATTAAGACCTATAGAAGATAATTTGTTCGCAACATTGTTACCTTCTCGGTAGATGTGACTAACATGAAACTGAATGGAAGTAAGCTGATTAATACAACGTTGCCACTATGCACAAATCCTCCAAGGAACTACAATGCCTTGAGATTGAATCAACTTGACAACAAAAATAGAGTAGGACTCTATCTAGATTAGGGAGAGCTGAAGTTCAAAGACTTTATCAACTGCCATTACCACCGCCAAGAGTTCAGCTTTAAGTGCAAAAAGTGTTCCCACCAGAGCATCAAAAGAAAGGAGAGCTAAACTACGACTATCTCTTAAAACACCACCCATAGTTACGTGACTAGGAGATCCAAGAGCATCATCATCTATATTTATTTTTGTCCAACCCAAAGGGGGATGCAACCAAAGAACTGGGATTATAGCAGGAAAACATCTAGGAATACCAGAAACACGTACACGCTTAAAAATGCAAAGCTCCTCCTAGGTGTTATACATATGACCAACCTGAAAAACTCCGATTCTTTAATGGATTGACAGATAAAATGAATAGAGAAAGAAATAGAAACACCAATCTCATGAAAAAGCAATTTATTTTAAGAATTCCATATGGTCCATATGGCATCATACACACCCATTCTCTAAAGAACTGAAACTTGCAATGAAAAAATGAGTTTCATGGCAGATTGAAAAAGATTATGGAACCCACTAGAGAGATCAATGGAAACTTCAAAAAGACTTCCAAGAGCAAACTAAATTGATGCGGCGTAAGGATAATAGGTGAATATATGATCCAGAGATTCTTCCTTTGCATTACATAGACAACAATAGGAAGCTATATGGACACCTTTAACTTACAAAAGCTCCATGGTAGGAATTTTATCATGTAAAATCCTCCAAGTCAAGAAAGATCATGAAGGTGGAAGGTAATTGTGCCAGACCTTTCTACCCCAATTAACTTTGGGCAAAACAATTCTGAGATGATTATAAGCAACTTTGCATGAAATCAAACCCGTCGATGAAAAATGACAAACAAAAGAATCCATAGAAGAAAAATTACATGATTAATGTCATCAACAATGTGAGGATAAGAAGAGCAAAAAGACTAAGGAATATGCCAAGTGTCTTCATAAAACACATCAGAAATAGAGGTATGAAGAAACTTGTAACGTGAAGAAGGAATGCAAACTTTATCCACAATACGATATCCCAACCAATTATCAAACCAAAAGTTGAGAGAAGAATTAGCATGAACCACCCATTGACAATGATCCTGCAAATCCAAAGAACTACTATGGATGGAGGATCAATTAGAAGAAGAAATAAAATGAGATTGCTTAAATGAAGAAAAAAATCTGCTTTGCAAAAAAGAAAAACAAAGTTATTATCACAAGCAAAACACTAAGCCAACTTGCTTAATAAAGCTTGATTAAGCTAAAAGAGCTTTTTAAATCTAATAC
Organism: Mallotus repandus; assembly: GCA_949671775.1. NCBI lineage: Eukaryota > Viridiplantae > Streptophyta > Magnoliopsida > Malpighiales > Euphorbiaceae > Mallotus > Mallotus repandus. Next base: position 17,160 of record CATIWM010630788.1, read on the forward strand.
TACCTTCTTCCAGAGAAACACAACAAAAAGTCCATTTGACAGTCATCAACTTCTTAGTTTTAATATCATTAGTCCAAAGAAATTTTTTGATGGACTTCTCCAAATTTTTTAGCAACTGAATTATCCATTTATAAATCATAAAAGAATGAAGAAAAGAGTTATAAACAACAAAACTTATAAGAGCTAAACGACTCATCATTAATAAAGTGTGACAACCCTTCCACTTATCAAACTTAGAAAGAATTTTGTCTGCAATAATTTGAAGCAATCTATGTTTGGGAGCCCCAAGAACAAAGGAATACTAAGACAATTAAAAGGGAGAGAACCTCGATGAATGCTAGCAAAAGAGCATAAAGAATTCATATGAGTGCTTGTGACACGCTTGCCAAAAAAGATTTTAGACTTTTTTTAATTAACACTTTGGCCTAAGATCGAGCCATACTCATAAAAGATATTAACAATCCTTTGAATATTAGCAATAGATGCTCGACAAAAAATCAACACATCATCCATATACAGTAGATGAGAAGGACAGAGAACTTTTCCCGGAGCATGCATGGGAATAAAAAACATATCACTAAAAGCACGAACCAACCATTTGTTCAAAAAATCCTCTGTCAAATAGAATAGTGAAGGAGATAATGGATCACCCTGTCTAACCCCATAAGTGCAACTAAAGAGGCCTTTAGAAGAGCCATTAATAAGAATAGAAAGGCAAGCAGAGTGAAAAATATTGGAGACCCAAGTACAAAAGGTGGAGGAGAAATAAAAACACTCCAGAACAATTAGAATGAAACCCTAGTCTATAATATCAAAAGCTTTACGGATATCAATCTTGAGAGCCATATCACCACCATAATATCGCGAATCAAGCAAGTTAACACATTCAGAAGCAGTAGTATTACAGTTTTCTATATTTTGGCCTTTAATAAAATGGAATTGATGAGGATCAATAATCTTACTAGTAATGATTGTTAATCGGTCTGCTAGAATTTTAGTAATGACCTTAAAAATAAAGTTGCCCAAGATAATCGATTGAACTTTATCAATAGATTTAGTCTTCGACATCTTAGGAATCAAGAGCATGAAATTGGAATTAAGCCCATGAAAAATAGAACCCGAAATAAAAAAAGGCGAACAACAGAGCAGGCACCATTACCAATGAAATCCCAACAATTTTTATCCAATAACCCTATGAAACCATCAAGGCCAAGAGCACTATGGGGATCCATGGAAAAAATTACATCATTGATATCCAAATCTAGAGGCACATGTAAGAGAAAATTGTTATCATCATGAGTCACCAAAGAAGAAACCGCATCTCGAATTGAAGAGTAATCACGATGAACCACAGGGGTAGAAAAAAGATTGGAAAAATAACCAATAATGTGATCTTGAATAGCAGATTCATCAGAGATAAGAGAGTCATTAATCACCAAACTATGGATTCCAATCTGAGGGCGGCGTCGGGCAAGCAGACAAACTATGAAAAAATTTTGAGTTGCGGTCTCCATATTGCAACCATTTAATTATGCATTGGTCCCTAAGCAAACAATGCTTACTTTCAAGGTGTTGTTCCAAACATTGATGAGCTTCCAATTCTTTGAAATGGATATCTTCAGAGAATCCATTTTCTACAATTGCCTCTTGGCTTGCAGTTAGATTTTCTTTAGCAAAAGAAATACTAACATCCACATTGCTAAAAGTATTCTTATTCTAATTGTGAAGGAACATTCGGAGAAGCTTAAGTTTCTTCATTAGAACCAACATTGGATTACCAGTAAAAGAAAGAGAACTCCAAAAATTTTTTACATCCAAATGAAAAGAAGAATGGTTATAGAGTGAAATCAAATAAGACTGCTACCAGTAGCTTGTATCTATCAACAATTTAAGAGAATGGGGTTGTGATCCGACTGATGACGCACAAGAGCAAAGCACTCAATAAACCTTAAAAAGCCAAGAGCATGATTATTACAGAAAGCCTGATTAAGACGTATGTCAATTTGTTGCTTACCAAACCTGTTGTTAGTCCAGGTATAAAAAGAACCTCTAGTATTTAAACAAGTGAGTTCACAATTATTCATGGCAGCAGAAAATTCATGGTAAGAGCGAGATGAAGGAACCCAGCCATCCAACTTTTCATGAGCCCTAAAATAAGAATTAAAGTTACTGAGTACATACTAATTGTCATCACAAATGGAAGCAAGTTGAGAAAGAGAATGCCAAAGAAGTCTACGCCTAGATGTTAGAACATTACCATGAATGCAAGTAACAAAGTGCCAAGCAGACTCCATAAGAAATTTTATAGTAATTTGTGTATCCAAACTCACAAAAAAGAAGACACTGCCAGCACCAAGAGAGGTGGAAATCAAAATCCAAACAGAACAAGAGTTATCACACATAAAAGAATAACCCAAAGACCGCCAAAACCTAAAATTGATACTTGAGAATTCAACCTTAGGCTCTGCAATGCAGAAAACATTTGAATAATGATTTTTACATAGATTACATAGAATACGCTGAGTTGCCTTATTTCCAAGGCCCCTAAAATTCTGAAAGAGAACATTCATTGAGAAGTACGTGAAGTTGCTCGAGTGACAGGCTTATGTCCCATCAATTTTATCTGCTTTGTTAGGGACTTTTTCTTTTTCATCGTCTGCCATTCAGTCTCAGTCCCCTCATGTTTCGCCAGGTCTCCGCAGTTTTGTTTGCCAAATTACTCTCATTCTCATGATGCCCGGGTCTACCAAGGTGAAGTTGTAATAAGCCGAGAATTAACTGCCAGAACGGATGCCTGCTGAGTATCATTTGAACGCTCGAGGGCATTAACACCCAGAATATCCTCTTGAATCTTGGTGTTGGAAGAAGTTACATCCTGCGAAGTAACTAGGGCAGCTTTGTCTGCTGATATTAGAGCAGCTGGATCAATAATAGTGGGAGGTGGTGATTTGCGTTTCCAAACTTTGTGAGTACGGGAATGACCTCTTGAATGATCCATAGGTGGAACAGACAAGTTTGATTTCGGCTCAAACTTTTGAAGACGACAACTTGAAGCATTATGACCAATAGATTGGCAAGAGCTACAAAAAAGAGGAAGATTTTCATAAGTACCATCAATATCAAAAAGATTGCCTTCACAATCAAGTACTATTTGATATTGCAACAGATTTGCTAAATCCACATCAACTAGCACTCTTGCAAAATGGCCAAAATCCTCCTCCAACGTAGCACGGTCAATTCACAATAGAACCTGATATTTCGTGCAATATCAGCAAGAATTTGTGCATCCCAAAGCTTCCATGGCAGCCTATAAAATCGTGCCTATAATTTGGTGTTGGTAGATTTTTTTTTGTATGGATCAAAACTAGACATCCATCTTTGGAGGCATAAACTTCCAAGTTTAAGTGCAAGGGATCCCTCACTCCAAACGGCTTCTTTGTCATTATCAGAATTGAGAAGAATATGGAAGAAACCTTGGCCAAGGGAAATAAGGCGCCAGGGAGAGGAAAGGCTCCATAACGAAGAGAGTCTGTCTTTCAGCTTCGCTAATTGCCATGGAGAGTCACCTTTATTAAGAACCACACGTCCTATTAACGAATGTTGGCATAAAGCAAGATGTTTCTGTTACAAATCAGAATTGATTTTCACAGCCTGATATGAACCAGGTATAGTTGGACGCACAGGACATATGACAGGAGGTTTGGTGACAACAAAAGCGTAATACTCTGCAGGAATACCAGATGATGGTACAGCGGTCTGAAATGAAGGGCCTAGAACTATAGGAGAATCAACTAGAGCTTGAGGACGAGGCTTAGCAGAAAAGAGTGCAGCGTGACTCAAATAATTGTCATCGACGTTGAGAGAATGATTCTTGACAGCGTTAAACTAATTCTCTTATGTAATATATATGTAAATTATTTTTTTTTAATAAATTTTTAGTAATTAAAAGAATATGCATAGTGTTTAAAAATTTTAATTAATAAAGTTGAGATATAAAATTTTAATAGATATTTTTATTTTTATTATCAAAGCTATCATTATATGTCATAGGAATTTATTTAGTTAGGTACAAAAAAAAATAGTTATAAATTAAAATTTCTAATTTGTTGAAATTTAATAAAACTATTACATAATATATTTTCATATTTGTTAATTAACAGACCAATTAAATAAATTAGAATATTTATTCTTAGTTATACAAATTATTGTAAGTTTAGACTTTCAATAATTACAAACTATTTAGTTAATAAAAATTTATTATTTTGGCTGACATAATTTTTATTTATTAAAATTTTATGTTCTAATTAATAAAAATTTAAAATTGTAATTTATTATATGTAAAAAGCTAAAATAGTTACAAAATATGTTGTCAAAATTTTAAATTAAATTTCATATCTTTTATTTATATAGAAAAATGCTAATATGGGATTAAAATGTTTTTTGAATAAAAACATATACATATATTTTATTTTTTGAAAATTATGAAAATTTGTATATTTATTAAAATAAGCAACTTATATTTTAAGTAAATAAAAACACAATGAAAAAATATGTGTTTTGAAATTTTAATAATTTCAGTGAAATCATACTATTAGTTAAAGAAATTTTAAAAATTGAGAACTTAATTTTTTGAAAATTAAAAGTATAAGATTTTAATTAAATATAATTTAAAACGACATAAATTTAATTATATATAATCTGTGTATCAAATTTTAACTTAAAAACTTAGTGTTTATAAAAAAAATAAAAATATAAAAGTTTAATGTATGCAAATAAATATATAATAATGGCTCATTTAATAAGAGAAAAGTCAAACAATAAATTATTCCAATATTAACCATCATGAAATATAAGGTTGAAATTAATATATATTAAGCTTATTTAATAAGACAAAAGTCATATAATATTCACTTTTGGCAACATTAAATCTTCCTAGATCGAATCTATCTAAGTTTTTTTTTTTGGATAGAAATAATATTTTAGAAAACTTATGCAGGACTAGGAGGCTATTCATGGAAAACTACAAGTGTACAATACCAATAAACCCCATCCTAAAAAATTTAAGATTTAATATACGATTTTTTATTATAATCCTAATTTTTCTCTCTCCTTTTTTTTAATCCATCTTTAAACTCTAATATGTCTCCTACCACCTCCACTGCCATCACTCTTGTCGCGCTGCCATCTCTTATGATGTTGCCTCCGTCATTATCTCGTCATGATACCTTCTTCTACTCTTTTGTATCGGCCTCTGCCTTCCTCTTCTATTACAACATCCACCCTCCTTTGTCAAGCCGTCATGTTATAACTTACTTGGCCCCTGAAACATCGCCCTTTCCAGGATTTCATCTTGTTCTTCGTGCGATGGTCCCATTTTGAAGAAGGATAGTGATGTGGTTAAACAAAGCAGAAAAAAAACACACGAAAAAATTACAAAATAGGGAGCATCCAAATTTCTAATAGATTCGTTCGAGCTATTTCGTGACTGCTTGTTGAATGCGGAATACCCATTTGCTTTTAGTTGTTGTAAAGGATACCCATTTTGTTATTTTGCTTAATTTCAATACCTTATGTCATGCAAGTCTAGATTTTGAAAATTTTGTATTGGGTTTTAATTAAAATTACTGAAAATGGAAAAATAGTTGGTATCTTTGTTCAAAGCAGTTTATGGCTAATTTATGTAATTATTTTTCATTTATTCTTGAAGAAGAAACAATCTGATGGATTATGGTCATCATTGGGTGAACTTGCATCCTTTGAAAGAACCTCTTTGTATGCTAACAAAGACATTCTTCCTCCAATTCTTCTTTGTATTCTATTAATCATATTCATAGAACTATCCAACAAACTAAATCCACAAAAGAGGATTATAAGAATGCTAATTTGATCAAATTCAAATCTGGCTTCTTCCCTTCTCCAATTATCAAAGACAAGCATGGTTAGCTCCTTGACCCCGTCCCTCTGGCCCTGTGATCCAGCATTACAGGTCTCTTTCCTTCTCTCTGTTGGGTGGTGTCAAATGATGGTGTTTGGGTGCTGCTGGTATGGAGCTAGTAATTTTCACCTGTGGTTCTGCCTCTGTAGTCTCTAAGCCTCTCCACTTTTGCAAAAAACTCTCTGCTGTTTTGGGTTATGCCTCTCTCTTCTGGGCCAGACTTCTCTCTTTCCAACACAAGGGTTATATTAGTTTTTTTTACTGCCATTAACTTTTTCTATCCTAAAAAAATTTAAATAGATTCTATCTGGATACCATAATGAAATGTAAGGTTGAAATTAAAGCCCATTTAATAAGAGAAAAGTCAAATAATCACTTCTAGGCTCATTTAATAAGAGAAAAATCAAATAATCACTTCTTACAAAACCAACTGTCATGAAATGTAAGGTTGAAATTAATATATACTCCATATGTTCCTAAATAGGGTAAATTTTCTGGATGGTATCAAAGCTTTGTACTCAATTACAAAATGATACAATTACTTTAATTTGTATATTTTTAGTACCAAAACATCGATTTTAGTTGCACCGGGAAGTCCCAAAAATACAATCAGGCCAAATTTGATGACGTGGCAACCAGAAATGCCCCGTCAACAGCTACATCGTATATCACATCATCAAATTGTTGGAACTTGTTTGATGTTTTACTTTTTTGGACCAGTTGAGAGAATTTGAAATAATCCAATTCTGAACAAGTTGCATCATTAACTTAAATTTTTTTTTGGTTTTTTTCAGTTTTAATTTTTTTATTGCTGACGTGTCATACGATATGGCTGCTGATGGAACATCTCTAATTGCCATGTCATCAAATTTAGCTTGATTATGTGTTTGGAACTTCCTAGTGCAACTAAAATCGATGTTCTGATACCAAAAAGATACAAATTGAATTAATGGTACCATTTTGTAATCGAGTGCAAAATTTTGGTATCGTTCATAGAATTTACCCTTCCTTAATAATTATCGTTTTAGAAGTCTAATTTTGTTCCTAAATAATTAACGTTTTACCAATGCATTTTAACTACTTTTTTTCCTATTTCACTCATATTTAATATAGGATAATTAATTAAATATATGTCTACTTCTTTTAGGACTCTATATAAAGATAATAATTAATTGAGAAAATTATTATAAAGGTAATATAGTATTTTACACATATATTAAATACATTTCTTAATTTATGTGAAGAATTCTTAAACGATAATTATTAAGGAAAAGAGGGAGAGAGAGTAATAAGTACTAAGCTCATTTAATTAGAGAAAAGTCAATAATCACTTCTTCCAAAACCAACCATCATGAAACGTGAAATTAATATATAATAATGGCTCATTTAATAAGAGAAAAGTTAAATAATCACTTCTTCCAAAACCAACCATCAGGAAATTTTGTCGTTGTGAATTCATGAAATACACAATGAAAAATAAAACAGTACAAGAGGCAAATGATTTATTTATTTGCTAATCATATCAATCCACTCCATTTGCAAGTCACTTCCTTGTTGCTTTTAAAGTTTCAACCTTATACACTTTGTCAAAAAATGAGTGCAAAAGGAAAGCTGGTGTGTGTCACAGGAGCGTCGGGTTACATTGCATCATGGCTCATCAAATTACTGCTTCAAAATGGCTACACTGTTCATGCAACAGTTCGTGACATAAGTAAGCCATTTCACAACCTTAATGCTCAATATCATATATTTATGAACTACAATTTTCCTTGCATGTTTTTTCACATCTTTTTGTATTGGTTTACTTATTTAGTAGCAGTTGCTAGCTCTAAGCATCAAAATGTTGCCTTTTGTCTAATTTTGTTTATGCTTCTTAAAATTCATGATCTGGGTATTCCTAGTTTCTGGTAATCTTTTATGTGCTCCAAACTGCTTGTTCAATAATGAATGAATGGCCCCTAGTTGGAGTAAGTGGCCCAGTGATTTTATTTTGTACAAACCAATAAATGATTTTTTTAAAAAACAAAAAACTATAACATATGCTGTTCTCTTTAAATTCTTCTTTCAGCTCACTTTTAATATGTCTCAGATGATCCAATCAAAACTGCACATTTACTTGCACTTGATGGAGCCCAGGAAAGACTTCATTTGTTTAAAGCTGATTTATTGGAAGAAGGGTCGTTTGATGCTGCAGTTGATGGGTGTGAAGGTGTTTTCCATACAGCCTCCCCTGTAATATTTTCAGCCACAGACCCACAGGTTTATCTTCAAATTTTTGTTGTTTCTTTACTTTGTCACAATCAAACTTGATATATCACGATTATGTTTTGGCAAATTAGCTCTAGCAACTATCGGGTCATGCGCTGTTTTTCTTTTTGCTTGTGTTACATTGATACTGTTTTAGCTATAGTTGTAGCTATTTGCTCGCGTCATTTTTTCTTTTTGCTTGTGCCGGCATTAATACTGTTTAATAGACTTTACTCTCATGGAACAGACAGAAGTAATTGATCCCACTGTGAAGGGGACACTAAATGTTCTTAAATCTTGTGCAAGAGTTCACTCTATCAGGAGAGTAATTATAACATCTTCATTGGCAACTGTTCCATATAATGGAAAACCTCTTGGCCTTGATGTCATAGTTGATGAGAACTGGTTCTCAGACCCAGATTATTGTAAGCAACATAAGGTCTGTTTCTCTTTTTGTGCTTGTAGTTATTAATAAATACATCTTCCAACCCTTGAATTAACAACTTTAAGATGGTTGAAATGTAAAATATGTGTGTGTTGTCATTTCTTTTTGTTTTGCTTCGGTCTATCTTGAACAGTTCAATTAAGTCAATTTTGCTGTCAAATGTAACAAGTTCTTGAATTTAATATCTTAATTTTTTATTTTTTTTAACTATGAGAACATTTCTTATGTACTTCTTTTCCTCCAGCTCTGGTATCAACTTGGAAAAACCTTAGCAGAGGAAGCTGCTTGGAAATTTGCAAAAGAAAACAGGATAGAGTTGATTACAATGCATCCAGGATTCGTCATTGGTCCTCTTTTACAGCCAACTCTTAATGCTTCAG
>CATIWM010630812.1:0-13372 GCA_949671775.1 Mallotus repandus
AATTTGATTTAATTATTTTTATTTAAATAATATTAATTTTGTCACTTAAAAATAATATTAATTTTTTACTTAAATAATATAAATTTTTATTTAAATAATTTTTTGCTTAAATAATATTAATATTAAATTACTTAAATAATATTAAAATTTGGATAGAAAAAATTTACCAATCATAGCTTTGCATTAATTTAACAACCGATTGAAGAAAACACCCAACAAAAACATTAAAATTAATAATATCTGAAAGCATACATTAAATTACATATAATTTAATATTTTGGTATATTAAAGTCAGATCCACCAATATCATTTAAAAATTCACCAAAATCATTTGATGCAGGAGGTGTTGGTTGAGGATGAATGTGACTTAAATGCTCCAATTATTTATGCAATAGAAGCTTCAACTGCAGATGTTGAAATGACGATCAATGATAATATTCGGATTGAACAATTTCTTGCTTGTCACAGACGAATTAAGGATAAAGATGCTTATATTGCACTTCGCAATGCATTAATTGAACATTTGTGGAAAAGATATTCAAATTCAAATGATTAAATTAATGTGATTTGTAATTTTAAATTTAATTAGTGCTTGTAATAGACTACTTTAATTTTAAAATGTAATTTTTTGTTGTTTAATACATTTATTTTATTGTCTTTCTTTTTTTTTATTATCTCTTCATATATTATATTATTGCATTTTAAGAATAATAGAATGTATTTATATTATTTATTATTAAAAAATATTATTTATTTTATTCATATATTTTTTAATATTAAAAAGTATATTTAAATAATAACTTTTATTATAAATAAATATATGGGTGTATATTGTAACTATTGAATAAATTATGGGTGTAATACGTAAAATATTTAAATAATATAATATTAGTATTGAATAAGAATATATGGAGAATATTCTTTTTGGAGTTGAAAATGAAGTAAGCTGTTAGAGTAAATTTACTGTAGCAAATACATTTTAGAGTAAAATTTGCTGCATTTTGGTGTTTATTATTGGAGATGCCCTAACAAATCTTTTTATTATAGTGCTTTGTTTATCGAAGCTTATTGTGTACGCTTAGTATGAAAGATAAATTTAACCGTTCCTAATAGCATTTATTCTTCACCTCCATTACCTCTTTCATATTTTACTCTTTTCACCAACCTATCCTTTCATTAAATGGCTTCATCAAGTGCAGTTCTCCTAATAGCACCAAGGGACAACAAGAAGTTTGAGAAAAAAGAATGCACCTTGGAGTTGTTATCAACTGAAGAACTTCTACCAGGAAGACTGAGAAATAGATTGGTTGGGAAGATCCTTAGTTCGAGAGTCTATACAGTGAACATTCTCATGAACATCCTACAACAAGTTTGGGGTTTCGCTGTTGATCTCCAGATCCAAGAACTAAGTCCTAGAAATACTTTTGTATTTATGTTTAGCAGTGAAGAAGAGAAAGAAAGGGTTCAAAAAGGAGTTCCTTGGTCAATTCATTGTTCTCTGACGTTCATAGTGGAATGGGATCCCAAGCTATCAATTAAGGAGTTGAATTTTTCAATATAAATAATGTGGGTTAAGGTATTAGGCTTACCTCTCAACCAGATTTCTTATGAAAATGCAATGTTAATTTCAAAGGCTTTATTTGTAGATTTGGTTAAGATGGATGAAAATCTGTATTCTGATAAGGAGTTTCCCCATATTCTCCGCCTTCGAGTTAAGGTGGATTTGAAGAAACCACTTCTAAAAGGCTTTAATGGCCGAAAGGATGGGGAGAACAAATGGGTGATGTTTCAGTATGAAAGATTGCCTAGACTTTGTAGTTTGTGTGGTTTTTTTTATCATATTACCAAAAATTGCCCTATGTTTAGAACTGAGGATGAGATTTCTGGTGGTGCTAACTATGGTCCATGGATTAATGCATTTACCCTAAAGAAATCTATTGCAAGAATTCCAGATCCTATTAATGTTGGAATCAAAACAACTATTTTGTTGGAAAGAATTCAAAAGTTATTTTTAGATACCGGAAAGAACTCATTTGCAGTGCCGCGTCGCTCTCTGTCTTTAAATGGCCAGCGTGAGCTTCCCTATGCTGCGAATTGTCTTTGAAGAAGTGGTAGGAAAGGCAGAGAACCTCAGCAAATCACGTGAGATCAGTTGGCAGTGGTTGTCAGTCCTCATGAAAATCCAAAGGACATGACTATTACTTCCACCTAGAGGATGGAACCTTCTGTAAATTCAGCAGAAGGGACTACAGTTGTCACAGGTCTCTTTGGGAAAAGAAAGGACCTAGGGGTAGGGTCTGAGCAAGGAATTATTATAGGTAGTGAGAACAACTCAGCTATTCAACGATGCTCAAAAGCAGTAAAATCAAAGTTGGTGACAGCTTGGCAAAGACCCCTAACATTGAACTCTAAAACAAGCAAGTTTATGATTTCCACTCTGTTCCTAATACTAAGGAACAAAAATCCTGTGCCCTTGGCACAGCTTCACAGGGCTCAACCGTTTTTCTATCTGATTTTTCAACTCAAGGAATTGATGTAGTAAATCTCAAGGAAGTTCCCATTGGTGGCTTATCTAGAGTGGGATTTAATATAGAGATGAGCAACATGATGACCCTATCCAAGGAAGCTTTATTTGGCAAATCAGAAGCTTCTCCACTCAAGTTGACAAAAAAATAGACGTATTAGAATATTCAAGCTCAAGGAAATGGCAAGAGCTTCACATAACAAGGGGGAAGGCAACGCTGCTGATATGCAGTCCTATGTTCATTCTCTTATGTCAATTTGAATCCTTGTTTTATTTTGTCTTTTGCTTGAGAGTCATCTGGTTACTTCTTATTGTCTAAAAAAGGTTGAAGTAATACTGTGACTCTTGTTTAGATGATTAGCCGTTGATGGCTTGTTTATTTTGTATAGTTATCTTATGTCCTCAAGTGTCTGCTGATAGAACAGTCTCAATAGGACTTGCAAACTCTAGTTTAGTCTGTTATTTTGTTCTACTTCTGATGGTTGGCAACCGGATTCATAGGCTGGGGATGATAGCCTTTCAGCTTTGATGTTTATGTAATGTGCCCTCAGGGCTTCTTTTAATACAATTTAAATTTGACAAAAAAAAAAACAACCTTTTTATTTTTTATGAATAGTTTTTTTTTTTTAAGTCTTCAGACAAGGTGGTTAATTTCCAACACCACAACAGGGGAAAGCAGGGGGGACGGGGGTTCAAACCCTACTCTCCAGAACAGGATATCCGCATCTTTTGCCACTTGAGTTACTCGTGGGGGACTTTTTTATGAATAGTTTTTTCAATATGATGTGCACATAATTTTATTTTTATTTTTTATCATTTAAAAAACAATATAAAAAATGAAATTATATGATAAAAATATCATTATAAAATTTCAATAATGATTCATCATATATAAAAATGTTAGTTCAACAAATAAAGCTAAAATCAATTTATATGTAATATAGAATAAATATATCCCAATAAATATTGTAACTAAATTATACTACAAAAGAATTTAATTAATAAAAATATTACGGCACTTATTTTTCTATTATCAATATGTTATAATATTTATCATAAAAATAAAAATTACTACAATTTTTCATATGATGAAATTTTGTTAAATTTTTAAAATGATGTTTTTAATTATGTAAATTGTTTTTTATATTTAAAAAAATTATGATAAGAAAAATAAAAAAATAATATGCATATGATATTAAAAAATTATTCATAAAAAAGTTAAAAATTGTTATTTTTTAATAATTGGTACAAATTTTACAATGATTTAGACAAATTAAAAGATAAAAAATGCTTACAAAAAGATTAATTGACTATACTAAATTTTTTTGTTAATGCAAAAAAGATAATGTAAGCTCAAGTACAAATAGTTTATAATTTTAAACATCAAACAATGAATTTACATAAAAAAAAATTGAAAAGAGGATAGTTTAAGAATGGTAATTACGAAACGATAAACATTCTAATTAAAATGGTAATTATGTAATTTGAAATTTAAAAAAAAAAAGAGTGTAAAAATAAATAAGTAAGGTGCAAAAATCTGTTATATAATAGTGTTCAAAGGGGGAGTGATGGACTAATTTAGAAAAAAAAAGTCTTTATTGTTTGTTATATAAGAGTCGGATAATTTAGTAATGTATCAATTGAAATTAAAATTAATTACCTTTATAATTTGATGTAAATTATATTTTCTATTTTGATTAAGTTAACATCTATTTATACAATATAAACTAAATAATATATTCAATTTTAATTTGAATTAAATTGTATTTCTTATTCTAGTTAAGTTAACTTTTATTTAGACTAATATAAACTAAATAAATAGCATGGTTTTAGAAATTTTATTGAAATTTAATAAAAATAATTTTAATTAATTTTTATAATTTAAATAATAAAATTATAATTATAATTTAAAAATAGCACATAAAATGTAGGCATAGAGAGAAATACTTTGGCTCCGTTTATTTGTAGAAAATATTTTATCTCTGAAAAATATTTTTCAAAACAAATATTTTTTAAAGAAAATAAATAAATGAAGAGAAAAGTTATTAAAAAATAAATGGGAAGACAATAAATGAAGAGAGAATGCATTGTAAAAGGTACTGGAAAATGTTTTCCCATCCTTAAAACGAGAAATCATTTTTCTTTATTTTAAAGTAATTTTTCTTTGACTGATACATTATTTTTCTTTGATATATTTTCTCTAGGTAATCCAAATACTGAAAAATAAGAGAAAATATTTTCCGGAAGAATATTTTCTGCAAACAAACGGAGTCTTAAATAAAAAAATTATTAAAAAACTAATGCTCATAAAATTATTAAAATTTAATTACGATGACTAAAATAAATTTAATTAATTTTTATTATTTTATAATTATTTATGATTGTAAGCTAAAAAAAAATGGCGCATAAAATTTTTTGAAAAAAGAAGTACTAAAGTTAAAAAAAATATTAAAAAGAAGAACACTAAATTGGTCAAAAAAAAAAAAAGAAGAACACTAAATGAACAATGAAAAGTAAGTGAAGAAAAGAGAAAAAATAACGTTAAACATATCAAAAGTACTTAAAACTTAATTTATATATAGTCACAAATTTTATTAAAATTTTGTAAAAATAATTAAAAATAATTTAATTAATTTTGAAGAATTTGATGATTAATTATGATAATAATTTAAAAATTGTACATAATTTTTTTATATTAATGCTAAAATTGTGATAAATAACAATTTATAGTAATAAATTTTGTGAAAATTTAACAAAAGATAATTAAATATAATTATTTTTTTATTATCTAATGCTTCATTGCAATTATAATTTGAAAATAATGCATAGTACTTTTTTGAAAAATGAATTACTAAACAAAAATATTCAAATTTTGTGTATAATTGCTAAAAATTAAAAAATAAATGTTAAAATATTTAAAATATTATGAAAATTAATTTACAGTTATAAATTTTAATAAAATAATTAAATTATTTAAATTAATATCCTATTTTCGATTGACTAATTATAAATTTATAATTTAAACAAAAATACATGAAATATTTTTTGTATAGAGAAGGATTCAATTAAAAAGTTTTAAAAAGTGATGCATAAAAAGAAAAATAATGTTAAAAAAATTAAAAGTACTACAAAAGTTTAATTTATAGTAACAAATTATATTAGAATCTATTAGAAATAATTAAAATTAATTTAATTAACAAAATCATAGGGGTCCCAAATAATTATCGGTAAAAATCTCTAAAGATAAAAATGTGCATACATAATCACTTTAAATAAAGTAAACAAAAAGAGAAAAATATATATTTTTTTTGATGATGTATGTGGAGAAATAACAAAAAAAAATTATATCAAGTGTTATGTGCTAATATCAAACTTTAAAAAAAAATGACAACAATCATGTTCGGTGGGGAGATAAATCACATCATTTTAACATAATAAAATTGTACGAAAAATATAATGAAAAATGGTTATAAAACTTATATTTTCAAAATGACAAAATATGCAATAAAAATTATTCATAAAACTGTTAGAAATATCATAAGCAACACATGACTATTTGGAGGGGATTTCTGATAAATTTTGTTGATATCATACCAAAAGTAATGGACTTGATAAAATTATATATTTAGAACAAAATAAAAGTAATTTTTTTAAAACAATAATATGAGAGTCAAATCAAATGATTCTTTAAGTCGATTTCTATTAAAAGTTAAAAATACAGAGAAAACCACAATATAATATGATAATATACCACCACTAGGTAAAATTGGCATATAACATAATTTATCTAATAACTGCGATAAATCTCTAAATATTGTGTTTTGAAATTCAGAAAAAAAATCAATTAAATATATGACTCACTGCTCAATATTACCCATGAAAATTGAATATATTGATAGAGTTCACTCAGATATAGCTACTAGTAAATATTTACGTGTGAAACACGTGAATGAAAAATTTATGTGACTAGTGATATATAGTAAATAAATAATTAAATATGTTATTATTATTATTAAACAAAAATTTAAAAAATAATTTTAATGTTATTTATTTATATAATAATTTAATATAGTTATAATTCGTTATAATTTTTTATAAATCTTTTATTTAAATAATTATATGATATTACTTCAACATTTTTTATAATTATTTTTTCTCAACTTTAGAACTGATTTCATATAAAAAAAAAATATTATGGTCATAAATAATTATAAGATAACAAAAAATTATTAGTTATTTGTTAATAAAAAATTAAAAATAATAAAAGTTATATTTTCGTTATATAGTAATTTAAATATTATAACCCCATTAAATTTATAATTTATTACAATTTAATAAATTTTTTATTTGAACTATGCACTTTATTTTTTTAATATTTTTAATATTAATATTTTTATTTACACAAAAATTAATTTAATGTAATTTTTTAAGTTAAACTAATAATTAAATGATACATATTAATTAATTTAATTTTAAATTTTTTGTTAAATTTTATAAAAAATCAAAATATATATTTTTAATAAAATTATCAATAAAATTTTAATTAATTTAATTTTTTTAGAAATAAAATAGAAATTAACATAATTAAAATAGAAAATATACTTTCAATTAAATTAGAATTGTATGTTGATTAATTTTATTTTTACTAGAGATAAAATAGAAATTAGGCTAATTAGAATAGAAAATATACTTTCAATTAAATTAGAGTTATATTTTAATTAATTTAACTTTGTTAGAGATAAAATAGAAGTTAACCTAATTAAAATAGGAAGCATATTTTCAATTAAATTAGAAATATTTTTTAGTTAATTTAATTTTTATTAAAAATAAAATAGAAGTTAACCTAATTAAAATAAAAAATAAACTTTTGATTAAATTTATATTTTACTTAATTTTATTTTATTTTTATTAGAAAATAATAAAATTATTTAATTTTTATATAATAATGAGTAAAATTTTTTTTTTATAATTTTATCTGTTCTTCTTCGTATATTTATATATATTATAAATTTTTTTTATAATTTTATCTATTCTTCTTCGTATATTTATATATATTATAGATATGAGGCAATAAAAAAAAGAGTATATATGTTGATAGACTCAACTCATGATAAAGTGCATACATTTATACATAATATTAGGATAACATGTTTAAAAAAAATTTACCAATAGTACTACTATATTTCCACTTAAAAATGAAGGTTATCCATTTCATTTTAAATGAAATAAATTTTTGATATATATTTTTGCAATGACAGTTAATAAAGCTTAAGGATAGATAATGTCTAATATTAAAATATATTTACTATTGATATATTTTCACCTGCAGAAATGCATGTCATCTTATCATGAGGTGTTTAACATTTTGTGATAAAATATCTTAGGGTTATTTGTATTTCCAGTGCCCAATTTTTCTATGAAATACCATTAAAGTATTTAATTATTAAAATGTGATATAATTTTTTTTTTAACTTTTCTTTTTATTACCAATAAAGTGTCTGAACCTGATTTTTGGCCAAAGCTTATTATATGGCACGTCATACGGTATCTAACGTGGTGCTACATGTCACACTTGCTTAAAAATTATAAAGTTCAAAATTTTGCAGACTTCCACTAATGAAAATCAAAAAGTTCATATTCAATACTTAAGGGTAAAGAGGAAGGTATCAAATTCAAGATTTCTACTTCGTAAAGTAAAATTCTACCATTATATTGGACATTTTGTACTTAATTAAAATTTAATTATACTTTATTAAGTATGTCAAATATAGTAAATTATAAAAAATACTTTTAAATATTCATATTTAAAAGTTAATATTTTTGTTAAAATTTTAGTATGTTTAAATTATATTTTATCAAATAATAATTATGAATAATAAAATAATAAAATTGTGGATAATAAATAATTTACCTATTAATAATAAAATAATAAAATCTACTAATTTGAACTAAGAGATATTCTTACCTTTAAATTAATATGTTTAAATATGAATAAAAATAATAGTTTTACATTCATTTAATTTATTAAATAATTATTTGATGGAAAACATACAAGTTGTTATTTTATTGTATAAAAATGATAAAAAAAAAACTTTAAAATATTTGTAACTTGATCTTTTATAATAAGTTTAGGAGGCCAAATATTTAAAGCAAATCGTTAGTGTGTGCAAAAATAAAAGTACGAGGACTTAATACAACACAATTAAAGTTCAAAGGTTTAATGTAATAAAGTTTAAAAGTTTAAGGGTTTGAAAATAAATTTTACTATACAAATGTGTAAGAAGTCAATGGTTGAAAATGGATTTTACCATATAAATATGTATACTGTAATGACTCTAATTATGAATATAGCTCTACCTTAACTACTTGTTGCAATGTTTATGTTATTGTAAAAATGTTTTGATGGTGTGAATTCATTTATGATGAATATTTAATTTTAAGAAAATAAATATATGCATGTGTCATTTAAATTATTAAAATTTTCTATTCTCAAAAAAAAAATTATTAAAATTTCCTATTTCTGATGCTAATTTTTTTGGCAATTAAAGGTTTCCGATGGTGGACATGCCTTTAATTAGCTTAGCTTCAAGCAATATTCCAGCTCATCTTAAAGACCTTTCGGCTAGCCATTTTGGTGATCAGTGTACTAAGGAGAAGTGGAGTTTGTTCTCACAATATTTGCCGCACCACATTCTTATCCAAATTGCCAAATATCCGCCTCATAAAGATGATGGTGAAGACAACTCTGTTTGCTGGGTCTGACTACTTCAGGTACATTCACAACTAAATCAGCTTATGAGCACATTATGTCTAATGTTACAGGTGGAACTGATCGGATTTGGAAGCTTATAAGGAGGTGGTCATGTCCTTAAAGAATCCGCATATTCCTCTGGCTAGTTAGGAAGGAAAAGCTGCTTACTAATGTGGAGAAAGTGAGAAGGCATTTGAGCTCATCTGAGACCAGTAGCATGTGTGGGGTTGAGAGGGAAACAATTATCCATGTGCTAAGGGACTGCTTTCATGCGAGATCAGTTTGGAGGCAGTTAAATGCTGAAAACCAGATGGAGGGATTTTTTCTATTCTGCTGGAATAGTGGTTCTTAAAGAACTTGACAAAGAAGAAAGAGATGGGAGATTGAGTACGTTGGGACTGCATATTTAGAGTCACTATATGGCGATTGTGGTTCTTAAGGATAGTTCCTGATGACGTAGGCCCAAGAATAATACTAAAAGCCCATAAAGGAACATTTAAAAGACTAAATTAGGGGGACATTTAAATAACAGGCCTGATATTAAGGAAAGCCAATGAAGGAAAAGAAGTCTTCTTCTCCAAGAATGGCCACTGCAACCCGACATGCAATACGCATCAGCTAAGCGGAACAGGGAGCAGTACACGATTAAGCAGGCAGCCATGCCAAAAGCCAATCACAACGGTACAATGACATGAGCAATTACTATGGCTCGCCGGCAACATCTGAACAAGCCATGCGCACCAAGAAGTAACGTTCTATACTGCAGCAAGCCACATGCAAAGCCACATGAACGGTACTAACCAAGCACCCGAGCCACATAGGATCAATATATAGGAACGAGACATAAGTAAAAGACAAGTAACTCATCTTATATTAACTTTCCTTTATTTTTTCTGGTCTCATCCTCTAATTTGCTCGTCGGAGTTTGTTCGCCGGGACGTTGTCCGACGAGCACTCTCACTAGTTCTTCTCTCTTGCAGGACACAATTTGGAGGTGAGAAAACTAACAGATATCAGTGGTATGACTAGCGTGGATCCATGACAGCACCACCAGAGAATGATGGGGGCAGTCCAGCCAATAAACAACAGAACCCACCCTCTCCGGACCAAAAGCCATTGAAACACCCCACAATACCAACTTCTCTAAACTCATTAATGAAAGTTCACTGTTATCCTTAAATGCAACCAGAACACCTCAATGCAACCTCTCACCAACCATACCCTAGAACCAAAACCTCAACCCCCCATAAAAATAAACCTGATCATGACAACATTCTAAGAGCTCACCGCAGTAGTACGAGATCTCAGAGATGCCACGAGGGCCAAATAAGGGCCACATTGAGCAAGGCACGAGGGCTGAAAATGACCCTACTAGAAGCTCACAAAGACGCCACGTATCCATAAAAGAGAAACACCCCTGGAGTGGAGCACCATGTACAAGGATGGCTAAAAGGCAAGATGAAAGACATGACATTTGCAAATGAGGAGGAATCAATAGGATTCACCGGAAAAGTTGGAGCTTATGTGGACCCAGCACAGTTGATGCAGATGATCTAGCAGGTGATCAGAGGAATGAAATTGGAGGGTGAAGGTAAGGGTTTCAACCTCCAAGACTCCTCCCTTCTCTCTGATATAATCTTAAATGATCCATTCCCGGATAAATTTAAAATGCTTCCTCTTGGCTTTTATGACGGATCAACGAACCTCGTCAGCCACGTAAACACCTACATAACTACTGTACACCTGCAATCCATGAGAGACTCCGTCCTCTATAAAGTCTTTCCCATGACTCTGAAAGGGGTGGCTCAAGAGTGGTATCAAGGGTTGGAAAATGGATCCATCACCAGCTTTGCTCAATTGTCCCAGTTGGTCACTGCCTATTTTGTGACTTGCATTCCTATCATGAGGGTTTTCGCAGATTTGCAAAAGCTATTTTAGAGGGAAATAAAGTCGCTAAGGGATTTTATGGAAAGATTCAATAAATAGGATGTTCAGGTTGATGACTTGGATATCCTAGTAGCCATGAAAGTTTTAGCAGCCGGAACCACCTGCAAACCACTGTATAACTCTCTTACCCTCCTTCCCCCGATGACATTCCCTGAGTTGATGGCTAAGGCTTCCAAGCATATCAGGCTGGAGGTGTCAACGATAGCAGACAAAAATTGACCTGATAGGTGAAAACCCATTGTTCCCATCCATAATGGCAGAGGCAGGACTGACAGTGAATTAGGAGAAAAGGAGAAGAGAGAGCCTGATCACAGATAGCTGGAAGAGGTAGCAGAGGATAAGAGAGTTAACAAATACCACAAGCACCACTCTTTTCGCATGGACCCGTATCCACAGCACACCTACACCCCCCTGAACACTTCTAGAAGAGGAATACTGATGTTGATCAAACAGATCGAGGAGCAAGTGAACTGGCCGAGGAGAACAGATTCCCGATCCCTCAAAAATTGGGATAAGTACTGCGAATTCCACAGAGGAGTGGGCTATGATACGGAAGAATGCCTTCAATTGAAAGATGATATCGAGAGGCTCATATGAACTGGGCACCTCAGGAGGTTTATAGGAGAACCCAAGAGGGATGGTTATTTCCCTATTGGGAGAAAGAGAGAAGAGAAAAGGAAAGAGAAGGAGGACAAGAGGCCTAAGGAAGAGCCTAAAATAGTAATAAACATGATCTTAGAAGGATCATCCCAAGAGGGAATCCCTTATAAGAAGAGAAAGCGGACCAGAGGGGTATACCCATCAATCATTGGTTAGCAGGAGCAACAAATCACATTTTCAACCAAAGATGGGGAATGGTTAGATGGATCGTATGAGGATGCCCTAGTGATAGATGGGAGAATTGATAACACTTTGCTAAAGAGGTTGCTGGTGGATAACATAAGCGCTATGAACCTAATGACTTTTAGTGTATTTAAGGCTTTGGGCAAGTCTGTTACTGATCTCAGAAAGGTTTCCAACCCCCAGTTGAGCTAGGATGAACCTCTATCAATGTCTAAGGGTCTGCTGTATTCATGCTATAGCTAGGTAAAAATGGGCTTCATGAAGAGTTTCCAGTGGCTTTTATGGTGGTGGATATCCCATTTGCATACAATGCAATACTGGGAAGACCTTTCCTCTATGATATATATGATAGTACTTGCATAAAGTACCTTACAATGAAAATCTCGATAAATCACAGAGAACTTTACGTCAGAGGAAACTAAAGAGCCTCAAGAGAAGCCTTCATGGTAGCACTAAAAGCAGTAACAGAGTCCTTACACCTGGAAATGCTAAATCTGAGAGAATTGAGGAGAACTGGTCAGAGCGAATAAGAGAGATAGTGGAATGGACTATATCTGAAAGTAGGACGGTAAAATTAAGTGCCGAGATGGAGGAGTCTGTCCGCCAGGATGTGCTGTGGATGCTAAAATAGAAAGAAGATTCCTTTACATGGTCTCCAAAAGATATCTGAGGAATCAACCCAAAAGTTATGACCCATAGGTTGAACGTAGATCCTTCAGTGAAACCAATAAAAAAAAAGACATACACCAAAGAAGCAGAGAGCCATATCGGTGGAAATCGACAAGCTCTTAAAAGAAGGTTTCTTTAGGGAAGTATACTATCCTGGCTGGTTATATAATATAGTATTGGTTAAAAAAGCTAATGGCAAATAGAGGATGTGTGTTGATTTTACATATCTCAATAGGGTTTGCCTAAAAGATATTTACCCGCTCCCGAGCATTAACCAACTCTTGGATTCCATAGCAGGGTATGAATTGTACAACTTTATACACTTGTACGCAGGCTACCACCAGATCAAAATGAGCAAATCAGATGAAAAAAAGACTTTTTTCGTCACAGTTAGAGGGTTTTCTATTATAAAGGCATTGTAGACGGCGGGGTTTAACACGCACCCAAGTTTATTGCAACCGTGACACTGTTTGAGCTCAGGGCTCTAGGGAACACACTAACCACTGTCATAAAGACATGGCGTGGAGATGAGGAGTCGCCACCCAGGGTAATAACTGGGACAAATAGAAAGTGGTGGTAACTCGATTCTCTAATACAAGCTAGCACCACAACCAGGAGTTCTGGATACGGAATACCAA
>CATIWM010630929.1:0-22114 GCA_949671775.1 Mallotus repandus
AATATTGAACATAAAAAAATATTGAGAAAAAAAAAAGATGAAGACAATAAAAAAAAAGTTGAGCAAAAAAATTGAGAAAAAAATAAAAATAGTAGAAATAAATGTTGAAAAAAATAATATTGAGAAAAAAAGAAGAAGATAGTATATATTATATTAAAATTTTCTTTCCTGTGATATGTACAAGTCATGTATAAAAATAATTTAATAGGTAGTTACAGAGATAACGGAAAGAGTGGTTTCATTAGAACTTAGTTACTCTTAAACCTGAGTGCTTTCCAATTTTTAGCATTCTGGACATAAAGCTGGATCGGTAATAAAGACATTAGAGATCATTGACTGACCTAAGTCAAGTTGGCTGAGTAGAAAATTTGAGGGTAACACATGGTCCCCACAGATTATAAGAGCAAATGAGAAACAACAAAACATCATTTCACATTTTAATTAACGTGCTTATAGCATGTTAACAGCATCTCTAATAATATTTTTTATTTTAAATAATATTTTTTATATAATATAGAGTATTTTAAAAAAATTTTAAATATAAAAAGTAAAAAATTTGTACAATTTTAATAGACTTTTTATATTTTTAATTTTTATTTTGTTTTATTCAATAAATATTAATATTTAATTTTTTATCTCATTTGTTTTTAAAAGATTTCTCTCTATTTACTTAATTTTTCTTTATATTTTTAATCTTCATTTTATTTTATCCAATAAACATTAATGTTTAATTTTTTGCCTCATTTGTTTTTACAAGATTTTTCTCTGTTTACTTAGTTCTTTCCCACCATTTGATGAAAGAGAAAAATCTTTTCAAGAAATAAATAAATATCAATTAATATTTTGCATAGGAAATTGAAAATTTTAAAATAGAGAGTGAAATTTGACTCTCTACATGTAGAGAACCAAACCAACTCTCCACTTTAAAATAAAAATATAAAAAATATATTGGAGACCATTTTTTTAATTTAGCTCTTCAAAATAGAAAATTTTACTCAAATAAAAGTTTACTGAATGCTCTAATTAGTCAAATCTTCAAAGTCTAAACTAATAATGAAATTGTTTTAACCATTAATTTATACTCTTTGGCACAAAAAAGGGAACATTCACATTTTCCTAGTATATCAAAGAAGGAAAGTGTCACCTCCACCAATACCACCGCAAAAAAAAATTAAAAAAATATTAAGAAAAAAATATTAAGAGTACCTTAAAATAGAAAAATGTTGACTATAAAAGGACATTGAAAAAAATATTGAGAAAAAAATATTAATAAAAAAACAGCACTTTAAAAATAGAAAAAAAATTTAGTAAAAAGATGTTGATAAAAAAATCATTGAAAAAAAAAGAAGATAATATCCTAAAATTAAGTGAAGAAAGAAAAGTGATCCATATTTAACAGAAAAAAGTTAGGGAAGTTAGTTTTGAAAAATAAAAAGTTAGTTTTTTAAAATATTTTCAGTTGAGGTGACTTTTGATAATATTTTTTGTTTTTGTTTACTTATGAAAAATTTCTTATTTAATTGTAAAATATAATTTAAAATGATATTTATTTTATTATAAATTATAAAAAATCACTTGCATGAATTTATAATTTTAACAAGTTAGTTGTTATTAATTATGTTTAATAAGGGTAATATAGTCTAAATATAAAATAAATTTAATACAAATTTAGAGATGAAAAACGTTTAAAAATTCCTAATCGTAGTGACTGGAACAGAACATTGCTACACCACCTCTTCTCCGAATAAGAGACTTTGGCAATTTCTTCAATTCCACTTAGTCGATCCTTGCGTCCTGATCAGTGGGTCTAGCAACATGACCGCTACGGCCGATACACTATCAAGTTAGGCTATGCTTTTCTCTACAACACACATCTACGGCTAACCCATCATCAGCGGCCTTCCTCATCTACTACTTAACAATAAACACTTCTGGTCATCGGTTTGGAAACACAAGGTACCACCGAAACTGCTCTTCTTCTTATGGCGCCTGCTGACCAACTCCCTCAGTACCATGGACAACCTCTACAAACGAAAATTGGTGCCTTCTCCTTTATGTCGTCTCTGTAATTCCACTGAAAACTATCGAGCATTTCTTCTTTTTCTGCCCCTTAGCCATTCAATTTTGGTTTTTATCACCAATTGGTTACAAACCAAACCCCACAGGTTTTTCATCTTTCTCCGGGAGGTGGCTCTCTACTTCTTCCCTTTTAACCGCTATCAAAAGCTCGGAAACCATTGACCTCATAGTCTATTTGCTATGGTACCGATGGAAGCAACGTAATACTGCCCTTTTTTCTTCCTCCGCACTACCAGCTCTTGAAGTCATCTCATCTGCCATTTCTGCCTGGCGTACGTATCAGAGTTGCCCTCGTGCAGTACAAGACTATATTTCTTCCCCGGCTGTGCATATACAGCGTATTGTTTGAACAACTCCTCCTCCAGGATTTCTCAAATTCAATTCTGATGCTAGTTTTCACACCCCCTCAGGTAATGCTATCATGGCAATATTGGTTCATGATCATACCGGTAGCCTCTACAATGGATTTTGGTTCTCTTGTCCTGCTACCTCGCCCCTTATCGCAGAAGCAACAACACTTGTCGCAGCTGTCTCTTGGGCAAAATTTCGCGGCATCACACGAGCCATTTTTGAGTCTGATGCTTTACTGCTCATCAACGCAATTACAAATGGACTGACACACTGCCCTTGGGAGATCCTCGCTTTAGTTCATGACATTATCACCATCACTACCTCTGAACCTTTGTATACTTTTCGTCATTTCTCTCGCAAGGCAAACAAAGCCACAAATTGGCTTGTTAAAAATATAGACCTTATCCGCTTCAATCCTTCTTGGTTTGTTACTCCCCTTAAGGGTTTGCAACACCTTTTGTAACCTTTGAAGTATCAATCAAATTCTCCGTTCAAAAAAAAATATTTAAAAATTAAATACAAAATAATAAAAATTAAAACAAGTTAAAGGTATATATATGTGTGTGTGTGTGCAAAGTATATGTAATATATACAATATCTTAATGGCTGAAAAAAAATTTTAATACATAAATATTATTTAAATAATAGTAAAAATAATCATTTTATTTTTTTAAAAGTTGGATAGGACATCTTATAAATAAATTTAAGCACACAAATAACTATTAATTTTTTTATTTTTGATAATTAAAAATATTAAATTCACACCATTTTAAAAAATTTAAATAATTCATAATATTAAAATAATTATATTACAAATCATAACCAAAAATATATTATACAAATTGTAGGCGGCGGGTCAATTGCGTGCCCAAGTGTTTGGCGACCACGACACTGTTCAAATTTAGGGTTTGCTAGGAAATACAAAATAGGCTTGGGGCCCAAAATGGTGATAGAGTCGCCACTCGGATGAAAGTCAGGACACACTATACAACAATTGGATTCCGTGGAGGTTCCCAGAAGCCGTCATCAGAGATCGGGTTCAGAAATTGGATATAGGCTTTTGGATGCCCACCTAATCTTGCGATTGGCCTCCGTATGTGTTTTGTATTTTATTACCTTTGATTATTCGATTATTTCCTTATTTACCATGTGGATTGCAATCATTTCCAATTTTTTGCTTTAGTTCAAGTTTGCACATTAATCTCATTTGCATGCTTATTACCTCAATATTCAAGACAAATAATAATGAATTTATAATCATACATTCAAAACAAATGGGGAAAGGATTAGGGATTACAATGTTTTATATAATTAAAATGATAATGAATTCAAATAAAACCTCTCAAGAACTAATTAATATACTAATTACTTAGTGATTAGAAATCACCAAAAAATTCCTTCAACAAACAATGGTTAGTTCCGTCTCAATATAATAATTTTATTTACAAAAGAAGTTGAATTCAATTTACATAAAATAGGCATGAAAATTCATCTATACACAAATTGATTACTTGAACATACCCAATATCATGGCAAGCTCATGCAATATTGAAGATATAAAACAACAGAGATGTATCAAAAACAAAAAATAAACCAAAAGGATACCAAAAATGAAGCAGACTTATGCAGGGCTTTAGCGGGAAGGCAATCGCCTCTTCAAAGAGGTGTTGCCTCCTGACCAATTGCCACATCAAGAACAGACGACGTCTCATTGATGAGATGTCGTCACTTCAACAAGAACATAAAATTTTACATCTTTCTTAATTCCTAAGTAATTCAAGCATACATCCAATTATGTATAAACCAACAACTTAAAACTTAATTATTCACATGTTCAAGAAATCAACATGATATCAAACAAGCAATAAACACAAAAAAGTGCAAAAATCAAGAGTTTGATGACTTTTATAGAAAATAAGCAACTTAAAGCTTGAAAACAAGGATTCTCATTGATTTGGACGAGTTTGATGCTCCTAACTGAGCCCTCAGAGCTTAGTTTGCTTGGTTTTGATGTGTTGAGCACAAGAGCTTCCCTCTCCCTTCTCAAGAAATTTCCCTTAAGCTTCAATCTCTATTTTTCTCTTTTCTTCTTCTTTTCTTCTTCTCTTTTTTCTGGTTCTTCTTTAAAATTTTTTTTTCTCTCCATCTTTTTTTTCTAGAATGGCGTCCTCCTTTTTTTTCGGTTCTCCACTCCTATGTAAGTCTCTAACCCTTTATTTTTTAATTTCCCAAAAATTAAGCCTAAGACAAAAAAAAAACCATAATTTCCCGCTATTTTTCTAGATTTTCTTGCCTTTTCCTGCCCTAAAAGTCGTGTTTTCACATCCAAAATCTCCAGGTGTGTGATATTGTAGGTCCTTCTCTACTTAATGAAGCTATTAATGGCATTAAATGCATGCAGAGGTCAGTTACATAGAGGCACCACCTCTTTAATGAGGCGTCGCCTCACCGATGCCCAGGGTGAAGAGGCGTCACCTTACCGATGCCTAGGGTGAAGAGGTGTCGCCTCTTCGAAGAGGCGATCATCTCTTCGCCCAGGCCTGGCCTAGAAAGGCCTAGGCCTGGGCCTAAAGGCTTGGCTTTGAGGATTCAGGCTTAGTTCCAGGGTTTTCGGCTTGATTTTAGAGTTTTGAGTTCTCAGGTTCATCCTAGAGAAGATTTCGAGTCCCTTTTGCACCCAAAATTTATATTGTTTCATCTGTGGGCTTTTGTTATGAGCCGATCAAATCGAGAGTGTCCACAGTTTGCCCCCTTGATTTTTCAAAAATGGATTTATGAAATCAATTTTTGAAAAAGCAACGTGTACAATAAACAGTAAGAATGACATATCTGACCCGCAAGTTTCACTTAGGTAGTCAGTTTCGGGAATTCAAACTCGAAATGTCAAACTTTAACTCAAAATGTGACCGTGATCCTCGGGTTTTCCTGGTCTGATCAGCTACTCATTATAGTAGAGGGGTGAACACCGGGTTTTCCTGGTTCGAGATGTCCCCTAGTGAAGAAAAATTAAAATGTAACCGTGTTCCTTGGGTTTTCCTAGTCCGATCAGTTACTCATTATAGTTGGAGCATGATTCTCGAGCCTTTCTAATGCGCAACTTCACTCAATAAACAAAGAGGTGAAACGTAACCGTGTTCCTCAGGTTTTCCTAGCCCGTTCAGTTACTTATTATAGTTGAACATGAATCCTAAGCCTTTCTGACATGAAAATTCACTCAGTAAAAAGAATATAAAACGTAACCATGTTCCTCAGGTTTTCCTGGCTCGATCAGTTACTCATTATAGTTGAACATGAATCTCAAGCCTTTCTGACATGAAACTTCACTCAATAAAAAGAGGTGAAATGTAAACGTGTTCCTTGCGTTTTCCTGGCCCGATCAGTTGCTCATTATAGTTGAACATGAATCATGAGCCTTTCTGACATGAAACTTCACTCAATAAAGAAGAAGATGCACTTCGCGAATTCAAACCCGACCAGACATCCTTGAAAAGGAAGATGCACTTCGCGGATTTAAACCCGATCAAACATCTTTGACAAAGGAAGATGCACTTTGGGGATTCAAACCTGACCAGACATCCTTGAAAAGAAAGATGCACTTCAGGGATTCAAATCCAATCAGACATCCTTAAAAAGGAAGATGCACTTTGGGGATTCAAACTTGACCAAACATCCTTGAAATGCGCACTTTGGGGATACAACCCGACTAACACGCGTAGCATTGATACTTCGATCAGAAAATCTTCAATCTTTCATCATTGATTCCGAGATACACCCAAGAGATGGAATAACAATTCTTCATTTTCTTAAATTTTTTTTTTAGGCCTCCATTGGGGAAAACACATCTAATGGGCCATCAGCCCTATAACCCGCATCTGGCGAGATACTCTTATCTCAATCAAGCCGCAAAGTGGCCTGGCCCACTTCCTTTCCTCTCCTATAAATAATTCCTTTCTTTTCTAAAAAGGTTTACTTCACTTTTGCTTTCAAACCCTTTCTCTCTTTTCCTCTCTTTTCTTCCTCACTTTTCAAGCTTTTTTCTGCTATGGACATTGTGCGGACTCTAGATTTGCCTGCCTAGGATCCTATTACTCCTCCAGTACATCCTCTACATAGTTTTGCATTTAGTATTGGGGATGACATCCCTCTCTTGGTGGACATGTGATCTCATCTCTGCAGATTGGCTACATAAGAGGTTAGTAACCAATTTTATTCGTTTTTCTTGCAAATAGGATAAGATGACATCGGGTTAATGTTTAAAAATATGTATTTATCATCAAAAACTAAAATGTATATGATTGAACTAAAAAAATGAAGAAATTCACAGAATTGTGTCAGAATGCCGACACGAAGAGGCGTCATAGAATTGTGTCAGATTGCCGACACAAAGAGGCGGCGCCTCTTTGTTGAGGCGATTGCCTCATTAATGAAGCGATCGCCTCTTGGGTTAGAGGCGTCACCTCCTCAAAGTCAAGGCAAAATTTCAGGGGGCAATAGCCTCTTGGGAAGGAGGCGATGCCCCTACGACGAGGCGACCGACTTTGCTCATAGAGGCAATCGCCTCTTCAACAGTATTTTGTAAAATTTCAAGGTTTATGTGTAAAATCAATAATTTAACTCCCTGTTTATTTATAGCATGATTCCCACACTTTTAAAGGTGCTGGGAACTTTAGTGGCACTCGTATTTGGTAAGACAGCTTCTTGGATGAGATCAAAGCTCGTATTTACAATACCGGGTTCTCAAATTTCATTTTGGCTCTCCCGAATGCTCAGGGGCGGACTGACTAGTAGCCTTTACATGCCTTACTGGAGAGATGGCCCGATACCACGCACACTTTCATTTCCCCTTTGGTGAGTTCACTCTAGACCCTATTTCATTTGTTATCGTCACTAGGATCCCTTGTGAGGGAGATTTTATCCCTCTGAATGTGAGCTTGTGCAGGATGTCGTCGGACTGCCTCGCTTACATTGAGCGGTTGCTCGGTATGGTCCCAAACATGAAAGAGACTCATACTATCAAGATTGACTCTATTAAGAGCCATTATACCAGGGAGAGAGTGGCAGCGGTTGTCGCTCCTCGAGCTATTGATCAGGTGGTGCAGGTGTTCTTAGTGTATCTATTGGGCACCACTCTCTTTGCGGACATAGCCAGCTCCATAGACTTGATTTTTCTACCACCTCTAAGGGATCTAGACCTAGTGGCCACATTTGATTGGGGTAGCTACACTCTAGCCTTTTTGTACAAGAGCATAGATAAGATAGTTAAAGGAACGAGATGATTTTGCGGCTTCTAGCATACTGGTCTGGTATTTCCTTTTCTCTTTTCTTTCATATACTCCATCATTGGGTATTATTATCATGATTTGTCAATGATTTTTTTTCTTTCGTAGGGCTCTGGATCTAGAGTTGGTCACTAGGATAGTTCATGTCTGATACTCCCTTCCCAACTATAGCTGGGTGGGTTGCTAGTCATGCATGGAGAAGGCCCCTTACTCGCGTGCAAATCCACCACGAGAGGCTGAACACTCTGATGCCTAATAAGGTATGGTACATGTAACATAATTGTAATCAATATCATAGTTATTAATTAAATTTATCTCACTTACTTGTTTATTTTCACAGCTATGCCTAGATTTATGGGGTCCTCAAGCTGGATGGACATCGGCTATGCTCCGCTCGATCCCTCTATCTCAGAAGAGGCTACTATTCTGAGGACCTGACTGTAGGGTATGGGACCTCGGTGAGAGGATACGAGCCTGGCGTGGGGGTGCTCGGGTGAGGCAACCACCTCTTCCTCCTTTCTGTGATATTTTCTGAGGACATCTACTAGAGGGAGATGAGTTGGATGAGGCTACCGAAGGATATGATGCTGATGATTACTGCGAGAGGAGGAAGTCCCGCTATGTGGATTTTGCACCGACTCATCTCCTGCTGAGAGTACCTCTTCCCAGATCTACATCCCAAGTAAATAAATAATTTCATTAAGCATTTATCTTCATACTTTTTATCTGCAGACACCCTCTTTCTGATTTCATCTTCTTTTTTCTAGGCTCTGGTTAGAGCACCAATTGTTCATCCTAGGCCTACTGTGCAAGAGAGGTCATCCCAGCATCCTCGCACTGAGCCTCATGATGAGGGTACCTCGACTAGGGTACCACCTCCTAGTAGTGCTCCCAACTCTAGTTCTAGTTCGCAAGTGGTTGCTGGTATGCTTGCTGCTCCTCCAAATCTGATGATCCGAAGTTGGCTGCCTTCAGGCTAGTTATTTCATTAGTTTCTTACACTGGACATGAGCATAAATCCAGTATTCATTCTGGAGGCCTCTACACATGTGAGTTCTTTCCTTTCATAATCTGTTTTCTAAATTCATCTTAACACAAGATTAATTCTGATAATTAAACTCTGCTATAGATACCTCGAGGTCAGGGAGAGTATATGTATCGGGTGATAGAGGCTCAATGGGACTTCCTAATGAGCATGACTCAGACGTGGAAGGTAATACTCATCAATTACTTCTACCTGTATGCATGCTTGCATGATTTCTTACCTTTCTTATTCTATTTTGATAGGATCAATATGATGCTAGTCAGGCTAAGGTCACCACTCTTGAGTGCTAGCTGACGGCCCTTCAGGTGGAAGAGGATGATGACAATGATGCTAAGGTTGGTGATGATGAGGAGGAGCTTGCTGGCAATGAGGATGATGATCACGCTGACGACGAGGAGTGATAAGACACAACAGATGTTTGTTAGCATAGGACCATAGATTAGAAATAATTTTGTTATTCTGTGTGATTATTCTTTTACCATTCGAATTGACTTTTACTCTAGGATTTTCATATTTTTCCTTGGATGGATGGTACAATAATTTGAATTCAGTTTGACTGCATTTTGATTCAATTAAGGATCAATTTTCATTATAGAAATGTCATTCTCTGATAATAGGATCTTAAATGCACAGTATAATCACTTTATAATAATGGAAAAAGTGCCTCCCCTACTATTGGAAAGACGATCGTCTCTTCACAGAGACATTGCTTCTTTATGAATAGGCGATGGAGAATCGTCTCATCATGTAGAGGAGTCACCTCTTCGTAAAGGCGATCGCCTCTATCCCTAATTTTCATTTTCGCCATTTTTCTTCACTTTCTCTCTCTAGAACACATTTTGACCTCCCAAAATGACCGAAAGAAGCTTAAAACAACTGCAATTAATCCTGAAAAACTTAGATGGCGAATCTTGGTCTAAATTGGAGCCATTTCATCTATCCATTTTTCGGTGCTTACATGCTAAAAATATCAATTTTCCATTTCTTAATGTTCTTGTTCAATTTTGGGATCCCCACAGTGGAGTTATGCCCCTTGCCAAAGGAATTTGAAGCTATCCTAGACTCTCAACTAGATTCTACTCGTCAGATTGCAGTTCCTTCAGTTCAGACCCCAGATTTGCATTCTATTCAGTATCAGATGGCTAGGCTATTCAACCTCCTCAGGCTTCTCTTCGTCACGTCTTTGGTAATGAAATTTTGATAAGTTCTCTTCTTGAAGTTACTGTAACTGTGGATAGCAATGAAGTATATTGGCCTCGGATGATCGCTCACTGTCTGTATGCTCAATTCTTGCTATTTTCCCCTTCTAGTAACTGTGATTCAAAGATTCTCTACATTCTAGATCAAGTGGAAGCAGGTCTCAACCCTTTTCCTCTTATCTTAGCAGAGACCATTACCGGGTTAAACAACTTTGCAGAAACCAGATGATTTTTTGAAAGTCCTCTACTACTAGAGGTTAGCTTCTTTCTCTTCTCTCTTTGCTTACTGTTTTCCTATCATTTTTATTCATTTATAAAATGGACAGGTATGGTTTCATGAGAATCTGAGGTTGCTTGAGCCTCCTAGAGACATTGCATATTACAAAGCCAAACATTGTCGTACCCGAAGACTTTACCCCATTCTGAAAGATGTGCGGAGCTGGCTGGCTACATTTCCTGATACTCTGATCCAATGGATGTGCCCCTGGTGGAGATTGCAGCATGTGACTATTCAGACTTACACCCATTGTGTTCCCATGGCTGGTCTCCATTTTGCCACTTTCTACAACCCTGCTCGACTTTACAAGTCCAGTCCATGGATTTAAGCCGAGACCTTTCTCCCAGAATTTTCTAGATAATCTAGTAGAAACTTGGCCTTGCAGAACCATTTTAAGGCATATCTAGTACAATGGAGATCCATCCACTAATGATCAGTACAAGTAGTGGATTCAGTTGTAACAGACAGAGAAGGATGAATTTATGATAAATGGAAGAACAAGAGCATTGCAGGCATCGAGTACCCAAGGGGCTCAAAAGAGAAGAAGACAGGATTAGCTTATGTAATTTAACCTTTATTTGCTTTTGTTAGATGGAATTTCCTTTTCAGTTAAGCCGTTTGTAATAAATACTTAATGCAACGCTCAACAATAATAAAGGTAATCCATTCTATTTAATTCAAGCACAAGCTGATTATACATATTTACTTCTAATACATCTCATGTCGCCAGTTGGCTTGCCCTTACAAGTTTTCCAACTGACTATTTTTTTCTCTCTCTTTTTTTTTGTCCTTAACTTTTTCCTGGACTGCCTTTTTCAAGGTTTTCAATCCAGCAGGACTTTTTAAATTTTTCATTTTTTCTGTCTTTTATTTTTGCGTAGGCAGCTTCTTTGTGAGGTTTTCTTCCTAGCGAGACTTCAAAGAAAATATTTTTTCAGCTTGTCTAGGTTGATGGGCTCTTTAAACTCATTCCCTTCTAGGTCTGAAACTATAGCAGTTCCCTTGGAGAACAACTTCTTCACCAGGTATGGACCTTCCCAGTTCGGCTTGAATTTTCCTCGTGGATACATCACAAGCGGCCTAGTTAGCTTCAATTCTAAATCACCCTCTTTAATTTTACCTGGCTTGATCTTTTTGTTGTAAGCTCGAGCTATCCTTTTCTAATACAATTGTGAGTGATACATAACTTTCATTATCTTCTCACTTAATAGCATCAGTTGTGCTAACTAGCTCTCTACCCACTGATATTCAGGAATTTAGACTCTAGAAGAACTCTCAGTGACTAAATCTCAACTTCTATTGGTAGTACAACTTTGCATCCATAGACTAAAGAGTACAGAGAAACTCCAATTGATGTTCTGACAGTGAATCTATACCCTCATAATGTGAATTATAGATAATCTGACCAATCCCGGTAGTTTTCCATCATCTTGGACAAAATCTTTTTCACATTTTTATTTGCGACTTCAACTGCACTATTTGCCTATGGCCTGTATAAAGATGATCTATGATGCTCAATCCTGTACTCTTTTAGCAAAGCTACCTTCTCGGCTCGAAACTGAATGCCATTGTCAAAGACCACATGGTGAGGTAACCCATATCTATAAATTATATTCTTCTCAATAAACCTCGGCATTTGTTTTGATCCAATAGTAGTAAATAATTTCGCCTCAACCCATTTAGAGAAGTAATCGATAGCCACCACAATGTAGCGATGACCATTTGATGGTTTCGGCCTTATCTCCCCTATGATATCAATTCCCCAAACTGTGAATGGCCAAAGAGAAGTCATCCCTTGAAGCTCCATGGAGGGTAAATGACTAACATCACCATATGATTGGCAGTTATGACAATTCTTCACAAATTTCAAGCAGTCTATTTCCATTATTAGCCAAAAGTAGCCTTAACTAGCTATTTTCTTGGCCAGGATCATTCTATCATATACGGACCACATACTCCTTCGTGAAATGCTTCCATAAGCTTCTGAGCCTCATTCTTATCCACACATCTCAAATGCACCCCAATTGGCGCTCTTTTATATAGCATTCCATTATGACTGATGAATTGACGAGGCAACATTCAGAGAGATTTTCTTTCTTTCCTATTAGCATCTTCGAAAAATTATCCCATTTCTAAATACTGCTACAAATTGTAGAACCAGGGCTTCTCTGTGGAGTCAACCGACATCACCCTTATTTCCTCATTACACGGGATTTGAGATTTTACCAGAATCAAAGGTTTGACTTTTGTCTGTTTTTCTCTTTCCCAAGTAGAAGCTAAAGTTGCGAGTGCATCTGCCATCTAATTATCTTCTCGTGGTAAATGAATGACTTGGTATTGAGTAAAAGATAATAAGATGGTAGCTGAATAGTCCCAATATAGTCTCAGCTTATCTTCTCTCACTTCCCACTATTTGGATATTTGTTTAACTACTAACATGGAGTCATCGTATATCGTAATTTCATTTGCCCCCAAATTTTGGAGTGCCTCCAAACTAAAAATGCAGCCTTTGTATTATGCTTGATTGTTAGTTACTTCAAATTCCAACCTTTTCACCATCGGGATCATTTCTCCTTCTAGTGAGATTAGAATTACACCTATACTTGCTCCCTTACTATTGATAGCCCCATCAAAGTACATTTTCCATGTTTGGATTTTGATTGCCCCTAGGTTCTCATCTGAAAACTGTAACTCCCATTCTTGTCCGTCATCCACCAGATTCTGAGCCAAGAAATCTACCACCACCCTTCCTTTCACTACTTTTTTTGCCATATAATCTATGTCAAATTCTGTGAGCAAAACCAACCATCTAGCTAATTTTCCTGTCAGTGATGGAGTTTGCTGGAGGTATCTGAGTGGATCGTGTTTTGAAATGGCTTGAACCCTATATGACTGGAAGTAATGCCGAAGCTTCTTCGTGGCCCAAATCATGGCCATGCATGTCTTCTCTACCAGACTATAATTGGCCTTATAAGGTAAGAGCTTCTTGCTCAGGTAATATACAGTATGCTCAATTCTCCCATCACTTTCTTGAGCTAACATTGCACCCACTGCTTCCCTTTCGATCGCCAGATAAAGAATTAACGGTTTACTCAACCTTAGCGGTTGTAGTACAAGAGGATTCATCAAATAACTCTTGATAGTTTCAAAAGCCTGCTGACACTTGTCATCCCAAATTACCGGTTGATTCTTTCTTAGGAGCTTAAAGATTGGCTCATCAATAGTGGTCAGCTTGGTTATAAACCTACTGATATATTGTAATCGTCCAATGAACCCTCTGACTTCTTTCTCTTTCTTTGGCACGGGCATCTCTCGGATCGCTTTAACCTAATCTGGATCCACTTTAATCCCTTTCTAACTGACAATGTGACCTAACAGCTTTTCAGAGGTCACCCCAAAGACACACTTTTTCGGGTTCAACTTGAGATTGTACTTTTCAGCTTTGGTTAGAAACTTGTCTAAACTTCAAAGTGTCCTTCCAGTGTTGGAGACTTCACCATCATGTCATCCATATATACTTTTATTTCCTTATGGACCATGTCATGAAGTAGAGTGGTAGTCATCCTCTAATAGGTAGCTCATACGCTGTTTAACCCAAATGGTAT
This sequence comes from Mallotus repandus, assembly GCA_949671775.1. Classification (NCBI taxonomy): domain Eukaryota; kingdom Viridiplantae; phylum Streptophyta; class Magnoliopsida; order Malpighiales; family Euphorbiaceae; genus Mallotus; species Mallotus repandus. The sequence goes on from CATIWM010630929.1 coordinate 13,836, forward strand.
AATCGAATAACAGTAGACGCCCCATTCGGTGGTGAACAAAATCTTCAGCTTGTCGACCACTGCCATTATGATCTGGTTGTACCCCAAGAAACCATCCATAAAAGGAGTACATAGCACTTGAGGCTACACTATCGACCAGAGTGTCAATATGCAAGAAGGGAAAATCATCTTTTGGGCAGGCTTTGTTCAAATCTTAGTAATCCACACACATTCTGACCCTCCTGTCCTTTTTGGGAACCAGTACTATGTTGGCTAGCCATTGGGTATCTTCTCTTCTTTTGCTTTACTGGCATAATGTGATGATATATAGGGATTGTGTGTTTTGCAATCTCCCTATCAATTTCGGGCATATCCTTATAACCCCAAGCGAATACTTTTTGTCTTTTTCTTAATATTTCTTCCATTTTTATTATCTCATAAGGAGTTAAATTAGAAGCAATAAGTATATTCTTAGGATTGTTAGATGTGCCTAAATTAAATGATTCAGTTTGCACTGAAATAATGACAAACATATGCATGAAATGATCATTACAAATAGAATAACCGTTAAGAAACACATCACACAAGTAGGCAAAGTCAGATTCTATTACATTAACCTTAAAAAAGAAAATATCATCAGTATTAAACATGTTAGCAAGAGAAATGTCAAGATCATCATAGAAGACATCTATGAGAGAATTAAGAATAAAAGATTCGAAATCACACTCCCCTTCCTGATCCCCAGCATCCTTCAGCTCCATCGCAGGGATGTCCTTTTTTGGTTTGAAAGTATATACCAGTTCCTCCACCATAGGTTCCTTGGCAACTGATTATTGGATCCCAGCCACATGCTCAACAAAGATTTTAAATCCAGGGACCATCTTTTTAGGCTATTATCAAAGGTTCGGGGTTGCCAACATAACCCTTTTCTACGAAGGTTTCCCATAGTGGTTTCCACTTAGGCTTGGCTCCATCTCTGTTCTTCCTAGACTCAGTCCCGTATTTATTCCTTTCCTCAAAAGCATCATCACCCTGGTATCCTACTCTATATTTTAGAATCAGAGTTTTCCAATTCAATGAACCTTGGCGGGCCTTGTTGGTTCTTTCCGAGCCCCATACCAGGCATGTAGTTCATGCTTTCATCATACTCACAATCTTTGGATTCAGTTCATCCTCATAAATCACACAGACCTCGAAACTCAGACTAACCAAAATCTCATTCGAAGCTAGCTTCAGAACAGCTACCGCAGCTTCTATTTCTGCCATTATGGTAACCACTTTCCCCTCATGTAGAAACTTGATCTTCTGGTGCACAGTTGATGGTACACCTCCTAAAGGGTGGAACCACAGCCTTCCTAATAATAGAAAAAAGTGACTGGGATGTCAATCATATGTAAGTTAACTCAAACATCTATAGGTCATGTCTTAACTAATGCTCTGAAGGTCCTTTCGACTGGCCTCTTAGTGTCATCATAGGCCTTGATGACTACTTCATATGGCTTTAAGTCAGCCACTGTCAATCCCAGCTTTGGTTGAATCTTAAGAGGACACAAATTGATCACGGATCCATTGTCTACCATCACATAGCAAGTTAATTTCCCCTTTACTTCGCCTTGATGAATGAGGCTTTGTTGTGATATCTACCCTCCAAGGGCAGATCATCATCTGTGAACACAATTGCCCCCTGAGGGCTCTCTGTCAATGAATCTACTATTTGACTAGGGGTGAAAGTTGTAGGGATCTTAATAATCAAGAGCCAAAACCAGTGCCTCCTAATAGGCTTTGGAGTGCATAAGCAACTCCCAAACAATGGCGAGAGTTTTCTCATCTCTCTTAACATCAACTACCTTCTCGTTCTGTTTTGTTTCATCATCTTTTTCTCCCTTCTTCAGTTCTTCATCTAAACACAACTTCTCTTTTCCTCACTCATTAGATTTTGCTTCTTTGGTCTTTTTCTCAACGCTTCTAACCGTTTGAGACTTCTTCTTCTTATCACTTTTCCATAGATAAACCCATCTTTCCTCTTCATCATCAGAGCTCCAAATGTCTAAAACATTTACATTGAACTCCTCAGGCCGCTCATTTGGATCTAGCTTTTTAAATTCGGGTTTTAGTGGTGCAGGTGTGGCATCAACAAAGGAATTAAGGACTTGTTCCTCTATCAAGCCAATATTTAGCATACGTCGTGGTGGTTGCAGATATAGATCCAAATTAGTCACCCACTTAGACACGCTCTAACACCGGTCGCATAGTTAAAATGTAGAAAGAAACAGCATCATCGAGTTTTGATCCTAAACAGTTTAAGGCAGAAATGACAAAACATACTAGAACAATCATGCGAGAGATGATGGAAGAGATGATGAGTTCAACAAGAGAGAAACATCCAGCACCTCCACCACTACCATTTGATCTTGATGTTGAGAATCCGGGGAGGTGAGAAATAGAAGATGACCAGGAAACTTTACTAGCAGAACCTATGATCCGATAAAGGGTGAATGATACAGAAAATGTAGAGAAGCCAGACTGGGCCAAAGATATCGCTAAGACTATGGCTCAGATGCAAATGATGATGATAGAGAAAGGGATTGATGCCCTGATGGATTACACTAGCTTTGATCTAGACAAAGCTAAGGACCTTTTGCCTTGAAAGTTCAAGTTCCCAGACATGAAGAAGTATTATGGAACTGATGACCCACACTTGCACTTAAAGCAGTACGTGACCTATATACAAGCAACAAAATTAACCAAGCCTCAAATTGTTAAGCAATTCCCCTTATCTTTAGAGGGTGGTCCAATCTGTTGGTACTATACTTTAGAACCATATGTGCAGAGTGACTGGAAAAAATTATGTGCTGCATTTATCAAGCAGTATAGTTTGAAAGCTCCAATGGAAGTGTCTCTTCGAGATTTAAAGAACACAAAGCAGAAGTTCAACGAGCCTTTCACTGAGTACTTGACTAGATAGAGGGGAAAGTTATAACAAATGAAGCACAGACCGGCAGAATCTAACCAACTAACAATAGTGATGGAAGGTTGTGTCCCGTTGCTTTCAACAAAGTTGAGAGATCTTGGGATCCGGAACTTTGAGGAGTTGCACCAATTTGGGGTACAGAAAGAATCCGACCTGGCTCAGGATAAAAAGTTCTTCAGCGAAAGATCTGCAAGTAGAGAAGGGACCGGATCCAGTAGTGCAATTGGAGCAAACAGTAACATTCAAATAACTACCGTCGGACAACCTCGAAGGTTTTCTAATTTGGGAAGACCTCTTTCCAAAGTCTTAGAGAATCTCATTGAGAACAACCTGATATGACCTCTACCTCAGAGATCACCTTTCCCAAATGTTGACCCAAAGTTTTATTGCAAATATCACCAAATGATCAGACATGACGCCGATGGCTGCATTCGCTTGAAACATGAAATTCAAGATTTAATCGATTCAGGCAAGATAACTGATCCTGAGCATGAAAGACCTAACTTTGGCATAGTCCACTTGTAAATGGGCTTGAGCTTTATTACAAGAATTACTAAACTGTATAAATCACACATGCTTGGAAAAATCTTAATGGAAGTTGCTAGGTCATTATATGAGCTGAGTCAAGGGAAATAAGTTTCAGCTCCCACAGCTATATACTTCTGTTATGTCTCTCCACTTAAGGGTCGTATGACGTGGGTAAGTACGTGCCATGAGTGAAAATAATCGAATACTTCACCACCAGGTTTGAATAAAACACAGGCAGTGAAGCAAAGACTATTGTCGGGTTATTTGGGACTGGTGTGCATATTATGTGGAAATGTGTCGTGAATGCAAGAAATGCAAAGAAAATAAGGAAAAAATCAAAGATGATAAATTACAAAACATTGGAATCAACTTCTCTATCCCCAATGGAGTCGCCACTATAAGTGGCAGGGTCAATCACGTGCCCAAATGTTTGGCAACCATGGCACTGTGCAAGCTCAGGGTTTGCTAGGAAATACAAAATGGGCTTGGGGCCCAAAATGGAGATGGAGTCGCCACCTGGATGAAAGGTGAGACACACTTTACAATAACTAGATTCCACGGAAGTTCCCAGAAGCCGTCATCAGAGATCGGGTTTGGAAACTAAGTATGGGCTTTTAAATGCCCACCCAACCTTGCGGTTGGCCTCCGTGTGTGTTTTGTATTTTATTACCCTTGATTATTCGATTATTTTCTTATTTACCGTGTGGATTACAATCATTTCCAATTTTTTGCTTTAGTTCAAGTTTGCACATTAATCCTATTTGTATGCTTATTACCTCAACATTCAAGGCAAATAATAATGAATTTACAATCATGCATTCAAAATAAATGGGGAAAGGATTAGGGATTACAATGTTTTATACAATTACAACAATAATTAATTCAAATAAAACCTTTAATAACTAACTAATACACTAATTACTTAGTGATTAGAAATCACCGAGAAATTCTTACAACAAATAATGGTTAGTTCCGTCTCAAGATAACAATTTTATTTACAAAAGAAGTTGAATTCAATTTACATAAAATAGGCATGAAAATTCATCTATACACAAATTGATTACTTGAACATACCCAATATCATGGTAATCTCATACAATATTGAAGATGCATAATAACAAAAACCGAAAATATACCAAAAGGATATAAAAAATGAAGCAGACATATGCAGGGTTCTGGTGGGGAGGCGATCGCCTCCTGAACAAGAAATCGCCACATCAAGAAGAGACGATGTCTTATTGAAGAGACATCACCACTTCAACAGGAACACATAATTTTACATCTTTCTTAATTCCTAAGCAATTCAAGCATACATGCAAATATGTATAAACCAGCAACTTGAAACTCAATTATTCACATGTTCAGGCCATCAACATGATATCAAACAAGCAATAAACACAAAATAAGTGCAAAAATCAAGAGTTTGATGATTTTTTTAGAAAATAAGCAACTTAAAGCTTGAAAACAAGGATTCTCACTTATTTGGACGAGTTTGATGCTCTGAGAGCTTAGTTTGCTTGGTTTTGATGTGTTGAGTGCAAGAGCTTTCCTCTCCCTTCTCAAAAAATTCCCTTTAAGCTTCAATCTCTATTTTTCTCTTTTCTTCTTCTTTTTTTCTTCTCTTCTTTCTAGTTCTTCTTCAAAAAAATATTTTTTTTCTCTCCCATTTTTTTTTAAAGAATGGCCTCCTTTTTTTTTTCCAGCTTTCTGCTCCTACTTAAGTCTCTAAACCTTTAATTTTTAATTTCCTAAAAATCAAGCCTAAGATAAAAAAAAAAAACCATTTCCCATAATTTTCTTAGATTTTTTTATCTTTTTCTGCTCAAAATTCGTGTTTTCACGTCCAAAATCTCCAAGTGTACGATATGGTGAGTCCTTCTCTACTTAATAAAGCCATTAATGACATTAAATGCATGCAGATATCGGTTACATAGAGGCGCCGCCTCACCGATGCCCAGAGTGAAAAGGCACCTCTTCACCCAGGCCTGGCGTAGAAAAGCCTGAATCTAGGTCCAACGACTTGGGTTTGAGAATTCGGGTTTAGTTCCAAGATTTTGGGCTTGATTTTAAATTTTCAAGCTCTCGGGTTTATTCTAAAAAAGATTTTGAGTCGCTTTTGCACTCATAATTTGTACTGTCTCATCATTGAATTTTCGTTGCGGGCCGATCAAACCGAAAGTGTCCACACTAACAATTGTATAGAAGCAATGAGAAGCATTTACATTTAATTATTTTTATAAATATGCTAAATATACAAAAAATAAATAGTTCATTCAATTTTTTTCTAATTTTATTTGTTGTGAATTGAAACTAGTAAGCCTGAAAGCCAATTTTTCAGATAGGTTCATCAATTCACCATTTTCCTTTTAAATCCTTTTCTGACAAATTTGCATAAAATTGTTTTGCATCCAGTGTCACAAGTACCGGCATGTGGTTGTACACAATCGCAAAACAGCACCCGTGTGACACCAACCAAGATATCATGGTGTAGTCCATACACACCTCATTTAATTCAACTTAACTGACAGCAACTTGTGAATTGAAACGAGGCAAAAATCAAAAAATCAACACAATCAAAGTTAAACTTGATGTGAGCAATCTTGACATGTTATAATCACAACATATAATAGCAGCTTCTACATATAAGAGAATGGAAAGCAAGAAAGCAAGAAAGAGTTCTCCTGGGTGCCAAACGGATGTATTGGTTTATTCAAGGAATTGAATCTGCAACTGCAAAGTCAATTTTATTTCAAGTCCAGAAGGATTTTTACTTCCACTTCTTAAACTTTCCTCCGTGCTTTCCATGCTTTCCATGCTTGAATTTGCCTCCATGGTGCTTGAACTTGCCACCATGGCTCTTGAACTTACCACCATGTTTGTGCGATCCATAACCAAAGTGACCGCCGGGAGAACCATAAGAACCTGGAGCCAAATGATGGGCGCCGTGAGATCCATGAGAACCTTGAGCCAAATGATGGGCGCCATAAGCAGCTGCCGCGGCAGCAGCACCACCAGCAATCAATGCCCCCATACCACCATGCCCTGAAAGACAAAATTACAGACTTGGTAACTGCCAGAACACGTACTGGAATATATATACTAATGTATTGTACGTGTCAAATAGACTCACCCGATACCCCAGGGAACAAATCATGTTCTGAAACTATAAGCTCATTATATATATACACATTCCAAATTATAGGTCGCTTTCCTTATCCAAAAGATGGTTAATTTAATAATTTACTAACGTACTTTATTTAATATGCATTTTCATCCTAACAGATTAATTTATAATAAGTTACCAAGAAATGATACATACGAGAAACGTACTATTTCAACTAAATCTGTAGGCTAACAATGTTAGGATGGAAAAAGTACAATACTTAATTTTAAAGAGCAATGTTGTTCGACGTACTAATTTTTACACTACATCCTACAAAAATCAATGAAAACATCAACCCACTAGCCTGATTATAGTGCAATTGCATTTTTCTATTTGAAATTCAAGAATAAACCAATAGATTTTTTAGCCCAAACAAATTCAAAATACTGTTTCAACATACGAAAATTATTTACATGGCAATTATATACCTGAATGGTGGGGAGCGGAGGGGCCGCTGGGATAACCAGATGGTGGATAACCACCAGGGGGAGGATAGCCTGCTGGGGGGTAGCCACCAGGAGGAGGATAGCCCTGCTGTGGGTAAGACCCCGGTGGTGGTGGTGGGTATTGAGCAGGAGGATACCCATGACCATGACCGTGACTAAAAAGACCCTTGTCGTGGTCACCATGCTTGTCCTTGTCCTTGCCGCCTCCCATATTTATTTAGCTAAAAGAAACCAGTGGGTCTGCATTTTAAACAAAACCATTGTTTTGAAACAGATCAAACGCATAAAAAATTTATATTATAACCAGAAAAATTACATGGGTTTTGAATCCTGTATCAAGAACAAGAAATATAAATAAAGCCCAGAAATTGCAGAGGCATAGGTCAAGAGAAATTGAAGCGTACCTGTTCAGATGCGATTGGTGAGATACACAGAATTGAAAACAACAACAACAACAAAAATCTGGATAACAAGCAGAAGGATGAAACCAGGGAGTTAAATCGATTTTTAATAGAAGCTGATTCCACGCGTTTCTATTACGCGGAATTGACGCGTCTAAGGAAGGTCATGTAGGCACGTGTCGCCTACGGCGGTCTCGCTCTAAACTTTGCTTAGAAAGAAGAAAGAGAATTAATTCCAACAATTATGGTCATATATCATTATATTACTTTTTTTTTAATTTATTTTTTTAACGGTGTTCCTTGTTTGTTCTCATAAGTCATGACCGTTAGATATTAATATTAGCAGGTAGGGATAATTTTTATAGAATCATAACTATTAGTTGATTAAAAAATCAAAATTATTAGTTGTTAGTGTTGGTGAGTAAAGAGAATTTTTATAAAATTATAACTATTAATTATTAATTTTAGTGGAAAAAAAATTAATTATAGTATTATTAGGAATTGAACCTGAAGCCTCTCAACAGGTATAAGCCAGTAAAAATGAATTAATTACTTTGCTATCCTAGGTTGATCTAACATTGTGTATTCAATATTGGTTTAAACTGTTGTTTTATTCCACTCCTTTCCCTGTCTCCAAAATGCAGTTAATAATAATAATAATAATAATGAAAACATTATTTTATTGAACTATTATATTTTATCAGTTAATTTATAGCTAAATGGATTAATTGAAAAAAATTAATAATTTGCACTTAATTCCTGAATTTATAATACAATTACTTGTGGACGAT